>PTEX01000139.1:1106777-1139350 GCA_003342815.1 Eudromia elegans | reverse complement strand
AAATAAAATAAAATAAAATAAAATAAAATAAAATAAAATAAAATAAAATAAAATAAAATAAAATAAAATAAAATAAAATAAAATAAAATAAAATATGTATAGAGAATATGATATTGTTGGTGCTTGGAAAGAACTCGCCCAGGTGTGAGGCTGCCCAAAGCCTCTTGCTCTGCACCAGGCAATGCCTCAATCCCTGCTCCTCTGCCCTGAGCACAACCCAAAGGTAAATTAGTGTCCTCGGAGGAATTCGCCACAAGCTCCGGGTTGTCCTGTTGCGGTTTGGACTGCGCTAGCTGCTTTTAGCACCCGTCCCCGCTGGGAAGCGGTAGCTGGCAGGGCTGGCCGGACATCAGCTGCAATAACTGCTGGTCCTCAGCAGTCCCTCCCAGCTCCACTTTCGGTTAGTCGGTAATTTTTCCCTTTTGATGGGACTGAGTTTCAGACTGTAACGACACGTCTCCGCGAGCACCTCTTCTCGCTCGWCTGCATCGCTGCTCTTTCTGCAGGGACGAGGGCTTCTTCGTGAAGGCGACCGCAACGTCAAAGGACAAGTACACAGCACACACAGTGACTCAAAACCCCAGAACGGAGTTTATTAACACCAAAAAAGGGAAAAAATGAGAGCTTCTAGATTTTATTTGGGATGTTTAGTGTCCATGCATAACAGATGGGAGCACAGTTTCTAAACTGTCATCTTTCAAAGAGGTGTACACTCAGGGCGGGAGATGGGGAATTGTTTTCGCACAATGTTACGTGTCCATTGCTAGCACATGCGCCGGGGTTCCAGGCACCAGGAAGAGCAGCAAGTGAGGGAAACGCTGCCCGAATCCACTCCGAGGACCTCCAGCTCGGACACCAAGGGAAGGTAAAGCCATAATACAATGGTGATGAAGGAGACGCCTTCGCACAGAGCTCCATATCTCAGCTCCGCCCTGAGGAGGCCCATGGCACAGAGGAGCTCACTATGCAGAGCAGGAGCTTGAGAAGGTCCCAAACCCCAGGGAAGAATTGAGGAGGGGCTCCAAGAAGAGGGCCAGCTGAGAGTGGTTTGAAGGAATGTTAATTAACATCAGCATGTTATTTAGTGAGGTCCCAAGCACCTGARAGCAATGAAGGCAGGGATGCAAGTCCTGTGTTCCACAGAGCAAGCAGGGAAGAGTGGGGGACTGGGGAGAGGCTTTTGGTCATCACGGGCAAAGAGGGACACCTGAGGAAGGTCTCCCAGAAGAGCTTCTTGGGGAAAGCAACGCTCTGAATGTTCCATTTCCTTTGGGGAAAAGCCCTGTGGACTGTTCCTCAGCATGGAGCGGCAAGTTGCAACCTCCACCATGAGCCCCGTTGCTTCCCCATGGTGCCTTCAGGGCCTGGTTATGCCACGGGGAGACAAGCGCCATCCTCCATGGCTCATTGGAACGTGGGACAGTCGCCGTCATCACCAACCAGCAGCAGCCTTGCCCCGTTGCAGAGGAGAGCAGAGCGTGACRGGKTTTACCAGCGCTGGCCTTGGCAGCYGGCGCGCGAGCTGCYGGCCTGGGAGATGCACCAGCCTCATACGCTCAGGTCCTGCCCGGCCTCAGCTTGCCAAGGGGTTGTTCCGAGCGGTGACATAATGACAGTTGCAATTGCAGATTAATAAGAAAGGGGTTTTTTTCAGTGAACTGCAGGGCGTGCCCAAACTGGAAGGGCATCTCGGCTCCCCGCGGCCTGCGAGCCCAGGGTGCCCGGAAGCTTTGAAGCCTCCTGGCATGGAGGTTTTGCAAGGGGCCGTGGTGGCCGCACTGGTGCATCCTCGAAGACACCCTCCCCATGGCGCGGGAGCCTTCAGGAGGCCACTTGGCTTCACCTGCAACGCTGCGTTGGGCGACGGGCATTTCAATAGGCTGSGGAGGAACAATCGGAGCCTCCAACACAAAGAGTTCCAATTGGAGGGAAGGCCCTCCCGGCTGCTGCCCATGGCCGTGGGTGGCTCACGGCTCTCCAGGACGCGCTCCAGGACGAGGAGCTGACGCTGGGTCTGCCGTGGGAGCGGGAGGCAGCGAGCGGGAGGGAGGCGGCGCGGCCTGGGTGACGAGCACGCGTGGACCACCCCGCGCTGCCCTGTAGCCTCCTCACCGGGACACGGAGGCGCAAACGTCTCCTCGGCAGCTCTCGGGGGTGACAGAGGAGCTCCCCTACCCCCGGGGAGTCCAGCCCGGGGCTGGACGAGCAGCTCTGCCCCTGCAGAGCCCTCCTTCCAGGTGGGTGGCAGGACCCCGGTGCCCAGCAGAGCCCTTCCAACCCAAGCATCACGCACAAGCCAAGCCGTCTCATGGCGATCGTTTCTTCTCCAGGCCTTCCAGCCCCTCAGCCTTCAGCACGTTCGCTCATGTCCTCAAACTTCTGCTGCGATTGGAAGGACAGGAGAGCTTTGCCACCAGCAGAGGTGGGACACCCGCGCGGCCTCCTGGCCTTCCCGAGGAGGCCTGGGGTTCCCGCGCTCCTGACGAGCTGGGGCTGCACGGAACGAATCACGGAGCTCACAAGAGCAGAGAGAACTTGGGAGAGAAACGTGGGACCGAGAACCGCTGCTCCCCGCGGTTCCCACTCCCTCCTGTCGAGCATCTCCGCTTCCAGTCCCCCTCCAGGCATTCTTGGAATTCTGCCTCATCCYGGCGCTCTGCTCCCCCATTGCTTCCACGGAGGTTTCTTACTGGCCTGCCCATCTCTCCTGGAAGGAGGTGAATTAACTTTAAGCTGCTGAGCTATAAGCRCCCAAATCCCCGTATCTCTAGTGTTCCCGGCATTCCTCAAGCTACAAGCGGCTCTGCGTCTGGAGGGAGGTTTCCTGTAACAGAACAGGTCCCTATCTGGAGATCTGCTTTCCTGCAACAAGACGGTGCCCCAGGTGAGAAGCTTGCCTGTCTTCTGAACTCGGCATGACCTCGGCGAGCTACGAGGCTTCGGATTAGGAGTGTTGGGGTTGGCTGCATTAAAAATCAATCCAAGGCAGGGCCAAGATGCCGAGGCTTGAGCCACTTCCCAGAAAAATCGACCTGTTTTCAGCATCTGTAAGCTTTACTTTTACAGCACGGCTGCTAGAACTCTAGGTTGTTGTTTGTTGCCTTGGCAGGGCAAAAGGAACGTAGTCCTTGCTGCCTGCTGCGATCGTTTGATCACCTTCTGAATTCCCAAGAAACAGCAGGTTGGAGCTTCCCATTCCCAGGCGTTGTCAGGACCTGAGGCAGCCTCACCACCAACCAATGGTGGGTTGATGGTGGCCACCATTAACTCAGCTCAGCGCCAAGCAAAGAGAGGAAATAAGGACTCGGTGCTTGCTGTAAAAGGGCTGCAATGTCAAGGCAACAGCAGAAGACAGCATGGACGTGCCTTGGTGGCTCCGGACAGGATGGGCGGACGGGTCCCCTCTGGCCGGCTGGGCCGATCTGTGTGCTCACATAGCCCCGTTGTCCCCCAGAAAGGGCCTGAAGGGTTAAAGTAATGAGGAAAGTTTTACGAGCGCCGGCTCCAGATGTTCCCAACAGGAAGATTAAAGAAATCCCCGTTGCCGGCTGCGGAGGCTCTAAGCCCTTAATAGTGGCGCGCGGGGCCGGCGGGCGGAGGCAGCRCCCTCCCTGCCACCCCCTCGACTCGCTCTCCTCCTAAACGCGGTGGGCGAGCGGGCCCGGGGCGCCCGGGTGTCCCCAAAGCGTTTCTGCCCAGCTCGGCCCTCTTGAGCAATGATTAAAAGCAGAAAAGTCTCACGACATTAAAGTCATCTCAGCTTCCCTGCAGCAGAGAATCACACCACAGGGCTGCACTTCCAGCCCGGGGRAGGAGTAAATGCCGCTTCCAGGATGTCGTCTGGGGCCATTGGGGCATCCCCAGGATGTTGTCACTGGTGCTTTGTTGTCACTGGTTGTCACTGGCGCTTGGTCCTTACATGGTGCGGATGGACCAAGACAGATGGGTTGAGTGCAGCCCCGGGGTCAGGCACGGCCCTCCTCGACTCCCRTGTCYGCCTTGGCTGTGCTGGCCCAGGACCAGGAATGTGCGGRTCTGAAGGGCCGGGTGCCCTCGTCRTCTCTCCTTCAGGCTCTAGCAGGTTGGTCTGTCTTTCCTTCCTCCAGATGCCCCTTGCCATGGCCGTCGTTGGTGTTTCCCTCCTCCCCCAAGCTCCTAATCAGGGTTTTCCTTGCTGGCTGGAGACAAACCCGTTTGTGAACGTGCTTTAGACTGGATGCGGGCTCTGAACTGAACTGAACTGGGCGTCGGGAGCTGTGATGCCAGGGGCAGTTACAGCCCTTCGCTGGCTGCATGATGAGACCCAGGACTTAGGCCTTTGTTTCGCAGGAGGAGGAGGCCCTGTGCTGTAAACCTTTGGGGTTGGAATGTGAGTTTTCCTGCTTTCAAGCAAGCTCAGCTGGACGTTGCCTTTGGCCAAGGGCAAGGAGCAGCGGCGGGATCCACCTCTGCTCTCACGCAATGAACTCCCGGGGGTTCACGGTGCTCCGGCTCAGCCCCAGCTCTGCTCGTGCACACGTCTCAGAATAACTCACATATTTTCTTCAGGACAGAGGATATAAATACATCTGTAGCAATGCCAGTCCGAAGCGTTGCCATTGCATCTTTTTTTCTTTCTCTCACGTGTGTTGCGACCCAGTGGCCATACAAGGGGAGTCATTGGAGCTCTTTGGCTTGAGGACACCAATGTGAAAAAGAAGGAAAAAGGACAGCCAGAAATCCGATTGATGACCAGGAGTGGTTTGTGAGTGGTGATGCTGCTCCGGTCAGCRTGACCAGGAGGCCGCCGTCCTGGGGATTTCCACCGGTGATGATGTCACCGTCCCTGACTGGCAAACTTGACGCAGCAGTGACTTCCCTTTCAACCACAAGCGCCACCTGAACCCCTCACGTGGTYTGGGTTTTGTTTTGCTTTGCCTGCCCAGAAAGTCCCACGGTGACTTGCTGGAGAGCCCCGGGGCGCCCCTCGAGCTGTGCTGCACAGCCAGGGCGGCGCTCCCCGCTGCGGGGTCTGCTGTGGCACCACACTTCATTCCTCGCATGTAGGCTCTTAGGGAAAGGCCTTTTAATGCCATCCCCAATGGTATCACGTCTTCTTTGCAATGAACTTGCAAAGCAAAAGGACCCCTACACAGACTGGGATGAATGGGGAGCCAGGGTTACCTGTGTGAGAYCAGGATCACATCTCTGCGCCAGGGTAAGCCACTTACTTACTCTGATGATCACGAGAAGCTTTACCTCTGTCCCTAGCCATTACAGACAGTCTTTCAGCAGCAGCTGACAGTTTGAGCATATTTCATATATGATTTAGCAGCAAAAAGTTACTTGTTTTGATTCTTCTTTATTGTACTTTCCAATTACTGCTCAGCAGAGCCACGTTGGAAAGAAGAGACCCACCCRTGCTGCAATTTACTGCCTTGGAGTATATCATTAGAAGATATCGTACTGTTTGCACCGGAGCCCTGCTGCAAAGCAGCATTGCAGTGAACTGTAGAAGGCTGATCCCAGCCTTCCAGGGGAGGGTTTGTGGAAGGCAGGGAGCAGGGAGACACATACAMCCATCCCCTGGGAAATCAGGATGTGAAACTGTCTCCACCAGCTTGAGCATGAGCTTCTTAAGGGAAGGAGCATTAAGGTGATTTCCAAGGAGGAAATAGTGGAAAAAACGGCGGTTTCCAGAGAAAACAGAGCATGGCAACACACAAGTTCCCCGGGCCACCATGGAACATGCCCATCATTTATTGGGAAATACCTATGAATTGTCCTTCTGCAAGGGGGCTCACCAAGCTCCTTACATCAAAGACCTGTGGGTCCCTCCATCAACAACGCTGGGTGCCAGGGGAAGTCTGCCATGGATTGGTTTATCCTCGRGACCTTGGGACATGCCAAGCATGGGCATTACAGGAATGAGCAGGCACGGAGCAAAATAGATGGGACTTTGCTGGCCAGGAACAGCCTGGGGTCKGGACACGGGTCCCTGGAGAGCCCCCTCATTGGCACAAGCAGAAACCCTGAGAAATGGAAAGGTTAAGTGATTTGTTTGCTCCTCATGGATAGATGAGCAGAGACAAGGAGCAAGACCTCCTCAAGGTTTTAACCACCAGAACATGCTCTGCCTTGCTCAACAGAGTGAAACATCTGTCAAGCCCCCAGTCCTTGCCAGCTCTCTGGTGTGCCCGAGTGGCTCTGTGATGCTCTGGCATCGGGAAGCAGGGAYGAAGCTCATCTCCTCTGCACAGCCAGCTCTTGTCGAGGTGCTGGTGCCGCAGGGAGCCCCAGGAGGGAAAGGTGAGAGCGCCCGGTACGTGCAATCCGCCAGCAGCCCCAGGGGCAAATCCAGCCCGTGGCCAGACGCACCCCTGATGTGGCCATTGCATCCCGTAACTACCAGGCTTGGAGGGGTCTTTCCAGTCTAAGATGCTGCCCTATTCCAGGCAATAAATACYACAAAAGCTCCGTGGAGTCAGCGGTCGGTTTTGCAATAAAATAGTAGGTGTTGGCCTTCATCTGCAAGCCTTTCATGACGTGCTCCCCAGGTGGGTGACTGAGACCTGGGCAGGAGTGCTGGTCTTTGAGCCTTTAACACAAACCATCAGCACTGCTTTGGCCACTGGACCATGGGAAAGATGTGCTGTGGTTATTGACCATTGCAAGTCTGTTGGCACCGAGCAAAAGGAAATGAGCCAAACTGAAGTGCAGATGAAACTGCTGCAACCTCTGTCTTCTCAGGCATCGGTTTTAGCACTCTGCAAGAAAGACAGGATGGGTACACATATGATGCTCCCACCTTTTGATGCTGATCTCCACTTTAAAAATGAGACCAAAAGCTCATATCCAAATCTCTCCTTCTAGCTCCATACGTGACCAAAAGCCGTTCTGGATCTGCTTCACGGKCTGGATGACATGACTCCAACTGCAGGCCCGGACTGTTGAAAAGAAGCCAAATATTCTTAGTGTTTCAGCCAATCCCATCCAGTCTTTCTCCAATGGAACCGAAGGTGACAACATGGCACAAACCTGGTCCAGATGCTTGCAAAGCTTCAGTTACCATTATGGTCATCAACATGATGGACAGCAGAAGAGGCTGAATTCCCAGGGTCCAGGCACTTTGCAGGGAGGAAGTCCACAAGCCTGTCTGGATGTCARTGCCTGTCTGAAGCCTCTGGGGTTGGAGTAGTTTCCTCTTAAGAAATGTCCTCATCCATGAGGACAAGGGTTGCACCAGTTCTGATCGTCTTCTTGCTGGCAGAGGACAGAGTGGGATGYGGCACAGACTGGACCAGCCAAAGCCTAAAGGCAGGGTGAGAAAGGCATTAGAAGAAAGCAAGACCTTCATTTCCCAAGGCTCATTAATGGTGTAGGAGAGCATAGGAAAAGAGGAAACAACTGGAAAAAACTGCTGAGGTTTCAGCTTCTGTTGAGGGAGAGACTCTGCAACCTTGTGACTTTGAGCACGTCTTGTCATTTGCAGCTTCATCCCATTCCAACAGGACACCCCACTTTGCAGCAATGGAGATCAAAGATGGGTAAGAACAAGCCAAACAAAACGGCCTGTTTGGTGCCAACACTGAAAAGAGATTGCACATTTAGAGGGATCTCACTCCCAATTGCAGCCTGGCCTGCTAGACCCCATCTCTGCTAGACCCCATCTCTGCTAGACCCCATCTTTGCTAGACCAAATCATCTCTTCTAAACTCCATCCCTGCTAGACCCCATCCATACCAGACCCCGTCTCTACCAGACCCTGTCTCTGCTAGACCCCATCCACAGACCTCCTCTCTGCTAGACCCAATCTCTGCTAGACTTCATGTCTGCTACCACCCATCGCTGTGCCCTAGACCTCTCTGCTAACTTAATCTCTGCTCRATCCCCCTTAGTGCAGCCTCAAGCATCTCCTACCTGCTGCAACCACTGAAAAAGCCACTCTGCACAGCCTTGGGTCAAGTGTACATTTTTATTTTTTTAATGGAACATAAACTCCTTTAGAAAAAAACATTCATCTGGATGATAACACCCATAGAAAAAAACACCAATCTCGTGTTCTTTTTTTTTTTTTTAATTTGGCATTTGTTATTTGCATTTATATTAAAGCAAAGTGCATCTTTCTTATTTTTCTCGTTTATACACATTGCACAATACATAAATAATGATGCTTATAAAACGTCTTTATATTTACAAGTAATAATATATTTATATATAACATAAAATACATTTTTTTCTTTAATAAATCTCAGAGTTTTTTTAAGGAGTCCTTTTTTGTGTGTTTTATTTCCAAAGCACTACGATGCTAAAGTTCCAACGAGAATGCTCTCTTGTTCATTTAAACCTTTATATTTAGAAAAATAGCTTATGTTAAGGTCTAAACATGCTCATTGAGCTAAGAACAGTGTAAAAGTATCATACTTGTGTATGAATTCAAGAAGAAATGAAAGCACAACTGCATTTCCAGATACGATGGTACCGGGACAACCTGATCTACGCAGGTTCCAACAGACCAACTATCATGAACACTTTTTAAAAAAACTTTCCCCCCCGTTTGTTTTCCTTTGTTTTGTTTTGTTGTTTTTTGTTTGTTTTTCTTAGGCTTGTCTCCGTCACTTTGCATCTCAGCTCAGATTGCAAAGCACGGGCTGGGCATGCTCTTCCCCACCGTCTAATTTATTTTTCCCTCCCCTCCTACCTATCCGTGACAAAAGCAAGCTGAGGAGGGACCAGGGTCGCCTCTGAGCTCAGCACCACGGCGAGGGGCGAACGCCACCAGCCCGACGCTTCCAAAAAACATCAAATCGAGAAAAAGTGAAAGGGAGGAGCAAAATAAAACCGATCTGCAAAGTTTTGCATCACCGGCACCCACCGGGAGAGGGTCTCGGCTTGGCTCCAGGTGAGAAGCGCTGCCCTTAGCAAGCAGCAAGCGAGCCCCAAGCACGCCCGCTCACCAGAGCGAGGAGCTGGCGACCGTGCGCCACCCGCCCCGGCCCTTCCCGCGCCGTCCCTCTCTCGCCCTTCTGAGTTATTGGTCATTCGCGCCTTTAAAAAATAGACAAGATTTATCAAAAACGCCATGGCAAAAATCTTTCCATAAGCTATTTCTCAAAACAGGAAAAAAGAAAAAAAAAAAACCAACAAAAAACCAAAGAACAAAACAAAACAGAAGAAAAACAACATCATCATCAACAACAACAACAAAAGTTTGCATGAAAAGCAAGCACTCAGAAGGAAATAATAGCAGCAAAGTAGTATAAATGTCGTGAGTCCACTGTCTCAAGTCATCGGTTATTAAAAATAACCTCCAACCAGCACGGGCAACTGCTGATGAACTGTCTCGTGTAGCACTGGCCCCAGCCTTTCACAAAGCTGATCTGAACAGTAAATCCGGTCCACGGCTGCTGCATGAACTCGTGGTCGTTCGGCCGCTGCAGGCTRTAGGCCTTCTCGTAGTCGAACGCCTTGATGGAAAACCCTGGAAACACTTTGTGAACCAGCAACGTCCTGGAGTCGGGGTTGTCCAGTGTGGCCGACTTGATGAAGATGGGGTAACTGCTGCGGTTGTAGACCCACACGCCGTCCACTTCCTTGGTGAGCTGGATACCGTAGCCGATTTTGCTGCGCACCTTCTGCACCAGCTGGCTCTTGTTGTCCGAATTGAGCTGGCCGAGGCAGAAACCGTTCCCCTGAGGTAGATCATAGAAGATATCCAGGGAGGGCTCTTGGACAGAATACAGCCGCCCCACGCGCGTCTTCTCTTCCCAGTATGCCACCACGCACCAGTGTGACCGATCCCCCGGCTCCTGAAGAACTTGGGAATCTAAAAGGGAAATTAAAAAAGAGGAATTGAAGACCTCGGAAGCAACGATGGGACCAACGTTTTAGCCATGGTCTTCACAATCCTTTCAATGCACATGCAAATGCTCTCATCCTAGCCAAGGTGCTCAGAAGAATATGCATTAAGGTCTCATCTCAAGACCATTTCAACCAACCCTGGTTTTGGGGTCCACCWAACTTCTTTAAGGCCTATCTCCAGGCCCAAATCCCACCATCCGCTTTCCAAAGCGCCTTCAGACCCACCGGCCCCCTCTCTGAGGCCGCTGTGGTCCTGCAGACAGCGATGTCTCCCCAAGCCTTCCAGCTCCCACCAAGGACAAAACCCATGCAGGCAACTCAAGAACGGGGGCCTCTTTCCGCAAGGGACATGAGTTGGCTGGGACAAGTGCAAGTCTCRCGTGCTCCATGCACTCCGCGCCCCCAAGAAAGCCACACGTAATTTGCTATACGTCCACGTACGTCTGTGCTTGCACTATGTGTTTATTGCTGCGGTTGGCAGCGGCAGGGCAGACACCGGAAACCTTGCATTTGTTAACAGAAATGGCAAAAAAATAGCAAAAAGCAGAAGTTTGCTCTCTCAGCCCTTCTCACCCCCTCTGCTCTTCCAGCAGCACCTAAGCAGCGAGGTCTGGGCATGAAACCAAGGGGAGGCGAGGGAGAAAAAAAACAAGAAACGGGAAAAACCCTCTGCTGATGCAGACCAGGCACCAGCGCCACCAGCKCTGCCAAGCCAGCAACTCCAGCCTTCACGGGCATGTTAAGACCTGGGAGCCCATTAACCTAATTGTATATACAGAAAAAAAAAGGCAAAAAAACAAGCYGGGACGGCAAGGGAGGACTCCTACAATAATCCCAGGGGCTCCCGGCTGGCGGGAGCGGGTTGCGGACCCAACCGTGCCCACCTGGAAAGCTGCAGGAGCAACGGGCTGCCGAGCGCTCCGGAGAGCCCCGGGCGAGCAGGGGGCATTGCCGAGGGCAGCTCGCCTGCCTGCACCGCTCCTGTCGTTTCTTGGCTATGAACAAGCCCGTTTCCCCAGCACGGGCATTTTCCTGCAGTCTCTGCTTTAAAGCGCCTCTTTAAAAAGAAAAAACCAGCCCCCGCCTCGGTCGCCGCCACACACTTTAATTTCCTCATTTCCATGCCAGCAAGGAAAATATTTCTCCGCTCGCTGGAGGCAGCTACTAAAAATGGGCCCGGCCGCGCATTGACGCTGGAAAAGGGGCCGGCTCTGGGCCCCGCTGGCTGCGCGGGGCCGGCCCGGGAAAGCCTCCGGCTCGCTCGGCCTCCCCCTTCCAGTGCCTCCCGCCACTTTGTTCCATGCAACTCTCTCCTGCTGAAACCTGGCACCGAACCCGCCCCGAGCGAGCCGGGGGGTGGATAAAAAAGGTCGAAGAGGAGGAGGAGGGAAGGGGGCGGCGCGGGGCCAGGAAGCGCCGGTGCTCCGGTTACCCCGCGCTGAAACCGGGGCTCCGGTGGAGGCCAAGGGGAGSTCGCTCTTTTTTTCCAGCCCTTTTCCCCTGTTCGGGGGCTAGAGCCAGRCGGGAGCGCGGGAAGGCCGCGGTGGCGGATGCGGCGGCGCCCTCATCCCGCGGGAACGCCGCGGCTTCGCACATCCCCRTTTTTCCAGCCGACGTCAGCAAAGGGCATTTATTTATTTTATTTTTTTCCCCTYGGATGGCACAAATWRCCCAGCCCGTCRGAGCYGCGGGCGGAGCGCCCRGCACCCTCCTCCCGGCCATGGTCCACGCGCGSGGTGCCGCTTCCCTGGGTGCTCCCTGGACCTTGCTCCGCTCCAAAGGCACCTTGCCCCGCGGCCGGGCCGGCTCCCTCGCCGGCAGCGGGAATAGTGCCCAAAGGAAGGAACGCGCTCCGCTCGGCACGTGCGGGAGAGCAGCGTGCACTCGTGGCCCCGTGCTACCCGCTGCAGCAGCACAAGGGCTGCGCTCGGRGCCTGGCCCTTCCGAAACGCGCTGGTTATATATAAGCACACAGCACTTCTTTTTTTTCCCTTTTGGAAAGATATTTTMACTAGCTGCTTGTTTCAAGCGGAAAGAAAAGCCATGTTGTAAAAAAAAAAAAAAAAGAAAAAAAATATATCCAAGCAACTAACCCACCTAATCAGAGCCTGCAATCAGCGCCTGGAGCTTGCCGGGTTTTTTTGGTGTTTTACAGCAGTTGAGGGAATTTTTGCAGCAGCGGCCATTGAATAGGCTGAAACCCCATGCTGGAATTCCTGCGAGCGTCTCATTTATTTTCTTTAGTATAAAAGTATCCCTTTTTGGGGTGGCGTGAGGTGGGGAAAGAGACTTTTTCGCCTCCCGCTTGCACCTGCTGTAGCGAAGACCACTTAACAAGTAGCTCATTGCCGCTTACAAAGAGTTATTTAATTGCCAGCGCATTAAGGGGAAAAAAAAAAAAGGAAATAAAATAAATAAATAATATTAAAAAAAAAAAAGGCAAACTGCCTTGGCCATGAATGAACAGACCTTTATGGAGGGCTGGAAGTTCATGAATGAATCCCGCTAGGTTTTCAATGACACGGGGTGCCCAGACCTCAAGGACAGGGCTTAGGTAATGGGGGATTTTTTGTTTCCCGCTCCGCGCGCCGGTGCCAGCGCGCAGTCCAAACACGCCAGCGCGCCTTCCGCTCGCGGGCTCCGGCGGCTGCTGACGGGATGTCTGGAGCAGGAGCCGCGCGGCTCCGCGGGCACAGCTCCGGCCCCGGCCCCGGCACGGCCCTTCCCGGGCCAGCACCTGGATAAGGCCCAGCGAGGCACCAGCGCTGCCCTGCGACAGCAAGCCCGGATGACACCTAACGATAYACACCCACACCTTGGTTTTCTGCTATCACAGATTTATTGCTATTTTTACCCTTCTTTGCAGCCAGCCCAAGAGCTCCATCAAGGTGAGAGCCACGTGTTAAACCCGAGTTCGGACCCACGTTGGATTTGCACAAGATGCACCAGGAAAATTCACCCAGGGCATTGCACCAGTGCCTGGCAGCTGCAGGGAAGCCACCTTCCTMCTTGAAGCTGAAATAATTTCCTGGATTTGGGGGTGAATTTGGGGGTTATGGAATGGCATCACCCGCCTCTTTTTCTTTCTGAGTTCAGGCTCTTTTATTAGAGGGTGGGGGAGGAAAGGATCTTTTTACATTCAGGAAGAAGCAAAACGTTTCAGCAAAATTTCAGCCAGGGTTTCTGTTTGAAGGGAGGAAAAAAAAAAAAGCCCTTTTGGCTTGAAAGAAACATGCCTGCCATAAATCTCAACCCAGTAACGAGCACCGAGTCATTTCCAGCCTCCGTTACATCGTGAAACGTCGCCCAGTGGGGACGGCCCCTCACTGCTCCCAGCGAGGGCTCGGGCACTGGTGCCGGTCAGGAAGAGAAGTCCCGGAGCTGGGATTTGCAAGAGCTGAACGTCCCTGCTGGTTTCAGCACCAGTTTCTCCTGCAATTCTGGGACAAGTCCCCTTATTCCCTACATTTTCCAGCCAACCTTCCTCCATCACAGCCCCTTTGGCTGGTCCTCTCAACAGTGGGAGAAATTGGGGCTAACCGGATCAGTTGAGCTCTGTTCACACTTATTTCAGGGGGGAATGGAGYGGGAGAGGTCACGTCTCTCTCTCCATGCTGAAGCGTGGCCAAGCGGCAGCAAGGATCCCTGGCAGCACTGCAGGCCCTTCCAGGTTTCCCCGTCCCAGCCTTGTCACTCTGCCAAGCTCTCCAAGGCACACGGGCAGCCAGCTGGGAATGGGAGTCGGGAAGGGAGCTTTTGTTCCGCCTGGTTCTGCTTGGACCCTGCCAAGGGTTTTCCTTCAAGTTCGGGAGCGCTGTCGTGTGTGAGCGGTGCTCCCGGCTGGTCCCGCTCCCGGCTGATCTCTGGCTCCATGGCTGCCCATGGCCTGGCCACCTCCGTGCACCAGCTCTTAGAGCTGAGAACAGGAATCCAGCTCCGCTCCCGATCAGCTTTTCACATGTGTTTCTAACTGGAGCATTTCTCAGCGACACGAGGACTACGTGCACACGGCATCACCCAACCTCGAGAGCACCCAAAGCTACTGCAAGACCCTTGTGCTTTGACTTGCTTTTCTTTCAATCTCAGCACTGTTGACCCCAGAGGATCTTCTCAAGCTCCTCCCGAGCTCCTCCCGCGTCCCCTCCTGTCCTGCTCCTCCGCCACCGCCGTGGCGGGACTCTGTCCAGGAGCCCGGCTCTGACGCAACGTCGGCTTTGGCACGTCCCACCCTGCGCGGTGAGCCAAGGGCGGCCCGTTTCGCGGTGCCCCCGCGGGGTCACCGGAGGCTGTGACACTGCAGACGTGACCGTYAACGCCACGCTAGCGGGGAAAAGCCAGCAGAACGGAGGCAGCCACCAACGCTGCAAGGTCAAGAGCACCAAGCAGACCCTTTTCCCATGCCAGACCAGACACAGAGCCTTGGGCAGCAGCAAGGCAATGTCATGGTCAAAATGTGGTTAAGAAAAGCAGTGCAAACTCTGTGCCATGTCCTCAGGGGCCAGCTCCAGTCTGGTCCTGGTATCATCGGTAAGGACCTCTTTGCAGGAACCCGTGGAAGAACCTACGTGCCATTCGAGAAATGGATGGCCGTGGTGAGGACACAGAGTGTGACCTGCAGCCCCACTGCTCGTGATAAGCCAAGAGAAACTGGCACAGAAAAAGAGGAATTTCACCTCCTGTCTAATCTCTCTTGCAATTTGCAGTGTACTGACAGGGATGGGGGGAAGCAAACAACATGTCCAAAACACCCTTCCCAGCCAAATTTTCCAGCTATGCTTTCAGAACTGGGAAAAAAAGCACAGAAAAACTAAATTGCAGGATACAGGAAAGGGCCTCTGGGCATTCCATGGCATTYGTGGCCCATCTGCACATGATCCCTTGCCCCATGCCCTGCACAGTCTGCTACAAACACGACCCAGTCAACTCTAACCCCTGCTCCGGAGGCTCCGTTCATTGATCCAAGGCCAATATGGAGTATTGGCACGCGTCAGACTCCGGTTGCTCCTGGAGGATGTGATGCACCCCAACCAGCGCCGCTCAGTCCTCGGGTCTGCCCGGCCTCGGTGCAAGAGCAGCCCCTGAGGAGCTGGTCCAGCCCGGCATGTCAACACATGCTTAGGGAGCCCTTAATCTGTGGATTATTGACACGGGAGACCATAACATCTCTTTAGGAGCCATCGTGTCAGTAGGTACTTAGAGAGGCCTTAATCCGCGATTGACAGGCTAGACTGTAAAACTGTGTCTATGTCTAATTAGGCGGCTCTTCTTACTCAAGGAACACAGCAGTCCATGTGAGCTGAMGGGCTCAAGATGCTTTCTTTAATTTATTAACCAGTTGCCCACCCAATCACCAGATGATTGAGGCTGGAAAGGACCTTTGGAGATGATCTAGTCTACTGCCCTGTACAAGCAGGTCCATTGCTTAAAGGCTCCCAACTATGCTATTTAAATTTACATGAAAAACCATGTCTGGCCTCAGTGATCCTCCTGAAACTTTTGTTTTCTCAACACCAATAGCAGCAAATCTTCCTGTCTGGCAAAGGAGAACCTCTTTCTCTGGGGGAAACCCTGTGCCTGGAAATACTCTTCTGTCAAAAGCCGTTTTGACCTCCGTGAAGTGTTTTGCACTCCATTTGCCCATGTTTTACAAGGGTGGCTATCTGGAAGACAGGGTGTTCCCAACAGAGCTGAACTCCTTGAGTTCAGTGGGAATCTGGTCTTGGCCATTAAGTGAAGGAGTCAGGGATTTCCCAACATTGGGAGCTAGGGCTTTGGTCCAAACTCTTTTTAGGATGAACACTTCCCTGTAGCTCTCCCAAACACTCTTCCTTAATGTGGCCCAGCTATACTACCAGGTCCGCTCCTACATTACGACACCCTGGGGAGTCAAGCAAGAGTTTCCATCACCAGCATCACGKCTGGAAAAACCTCTCATGAAATCTCCACCAAGCTTTGGAAGAAAAAGGAGGTCAGGTTGCATGGGGAACAGAAGACATCTGGTCCTGAGGACATCCCCAAAGGTTTCCAGCCCACCTGGGGCAAGGCCTTGCGCCAAGGCTTCTTCCAAGGTGCTCCATGGGGTAAGCAGCCTCGAATGCTGCGAGGTAATTCAGAGAGAGGACGTGAAAAGGAGCAAACCCTTTGGTTGCCCACCCAGGCTCTGGAATCTCCATCCTTAGAGATGTCCAGAAGCCACCTGGACAGAGTCCTGGGCAAGGGGACTCTGCTGTACCCAGCACAGCTGCCACAGCCTTTGCCAACAGCGAAGGGAGGTCGAAGCCTGGGGAATGTGGGGAGATGAACACACGTGTGGAGCACGGCGAGGTCCTAGATCGAGACACGCAGACGTGCCGGTGCAAACCGAGGGGCCAAGTGAACAGAAAGAGCCCGAGCGAAACTCCGGGCGTCCGACGAGCCACGCGATTCATCGACACCCCCTGAGTCACCACGGCCGCCTAATTACGGCCATTAATCAACGCGCAGAGCTAAAAAAAAMCACCCCCGAGACGAGGAGCAGCTCCTCAGCGCCCGCCTCACCCGCCCGCCGAGCCGGCCGCGGCGACGCGRGGGGAGAGGTGACGAGCCACGGACACCCCAAAACCGTCTGGGGCGGGAGGCGAGGAGGCGGCCGACTCCGCTCCCTCCGTACCAGCTTTTGGGCCTCATCAGCCATGCAAATTATAGAGCACCGCGCCGTCTGAAGGCCGAATTTTGACTCGGCGCGGAGAAAAAGCCTTAGAGGAAGGGTGGGGACGGCAGCAGGCAGCCAAATCCATTCATAATATTTACAGTAAATGGGCCTCTTTACTGTTGTTTAGTATACAGCCAGGCTAATTATTTTTGAAGTTTTAATTTTCGAGCGCCTCCTTTATCTGCCTCTCCCCTCGCCATCCCCCCCTCGGCTCCGAGGTGTGGGAAACTTTGCTCTTGCTTCTCCTGCGCGCCGGGAATCCCTCCCTAGGCCCTGGCCTCTCCGAGGAGGAGCCCTGCAGTTGCACGGGGAGAAGAAATGCTTCAAGGGGGAGACCAAAGGGTAGGGAGAGGTGGGAAAAGAAAAATGGGGGGAACCCTTCCAGAGAAGCAGCAGGAAAATCCAACTGGGTTTTGAGGCAAAATAATAGGGAATTCCTCCACAGTTCCACGCTCTGGAGAAGCGGGGAGGGTAAAGCTGGTTGAGCTGCCGCGTGGAGTAAAGATCCCATTGGGTGTTTCCATTTGGGAAAACAAGGTGGCCCTGCAGGAGCTGCTCGATGCAGGTGTGGGGCACTGGGGTGACTTGTGCTGGACCTCGGGAGCCTCGTGAGGCGCCATCCAAGGGACCTTCTCGCCTGCATCTTCCCTGGATCTTGCCAACATTCCCACTGGAGTTTCCTCCCTGGCTTAAGGGTGGCCTGGTGCTTAGGACCACATGGTGTCACCCCGCTTGCGTGACCATCAGTGAGGTCTCCCAAGGAGAAAGAGACCCAGTGCACATGTGGGACCACACGCCCGAGGAGGCCTGCGAGGTCTCACCCATCGACGGCCACCAGCCTGAAGTCAACAGTGGCCACCAAGGAGCCGAATGCAGCATCCCAGCCACATCCTGGTGTGATGGAGCCCCCAAAACACTTGCAAATAAGGCCTAAAACTCAACAAAAAGGGGAAATCTCTCTCTCCCACCGCAACCCTTGCATGGAGGGAAAGCGGATCCGCATCCCTGGGAGAGCCGCAGCTCCCCACGCTTCCTCCTTCCCGCCGGCAGCGTGTAGCCAGGCGGCTTACACGCTAAAAGGCTTGTAAAGGCCTCAATAAAACCCGCTGCACGGTCGTCTCGGGTTTCCACAGCGATACCCAACACCCAGATGTGCGCGACGATTCGCTCCCGAGCGCATTCCTGCCCCGCGCGGGCGCGCGCCCAGCGAGCACCGAGCGCAACTTCCCCTCCGGCCCTGCAGCCCACTGACCTACAATTCGCCCCAAAGTTATTCCAGGAGTGAAAACAGACCTGGAGCCAAAAGAAAAAGGAAAGAAAGGGAAGCGGCACAAGCGGCACCCACCCTCGGCCACGCGGGCTTTCCGGAGGGGTCGGGAAGAAACGCTCCTYGCACGCGGAGGGGAAAAACGTGGAGAAACCGCAGGGTTTTTTGGGAACAAAAGTGCTTTTCACTCGCGCCCCGGCCCCGCTCCGTAACAATTATGAAAACTGTTTAGCCGGGATGGCATTTGGAACATTTACTGCATTCCAGCCAATAAATTCCATTCCCGGATCTGATGGAAAAAAAAGCCCCCCCCCCCCCCCAGCTTTCCCCTTTCCCCCCTCCCCTGGCTTTCATTCCTTCTGTCTTTCTTTACAACCTAATACCCTGTCGACTCCGGGCCAGGGCCTACTTAGGGGGAAAAAAAAACACCCAGCGCCAGACTGGAGACAGCCTGCAGACTGCACAAGTTAATCATTACTTCTGTCTGCCGGCCTAATCTAATCGCGGCGGAGCCCGCGCGGGGCCGGCCGCCGCGGCACCGGCTCCCCCCGCATCCCCGGGCCAGCGCCGCGCAGCATCCCCCCCGCCCCTTGCTTTGCTTTGCTTTGCTTTGCTGGGGATTAATAATACTTAGCAATTATGGGGAATATGACGTTCGCTAAGTAATTAACCCCCGCGGGCGCTGGCGAGGGCCGCCGGCTCCGGTTGAGACCCAACCATGTCGTGACACCCGCCCTCAGGCGGCASGGGCCACCCGGCCCTGGTGCCGTGCTGGAAAAAGGTAAAAACATATACAATAATAACCAGAAGAGCAGCTTTGTGCCGTGTCCCGGGTGCGGGCCGGCCCCGGCAACGCCGTGCCGGGCGCTTTTTCCATGCTCCGCTCGGCCCGCCCGTGATAAAGAGCAGAAAAAGCTACAGGCCTCTTTGCATCAAGATTTATGAGTTTGTTCCTTCTAATGAGCTTAAAAAGTCTCCGCCTGCTTTCCAAAGAAAATGCATTCATCAGCTCGAGCTCAGTGATGTAACTCCGGGCTCCCGACACGTTTTCCAAATAAAACTCGAGTTGCTTCAATTCCCGCGCCGCTGCTTCGAGCAGGGCATTTTGGGCAGGGGGGTTTCGCTGCCCCAGCCCAAGGAGGGCTCTTTTTTCCTGCTGTTTTCGCTCTTTGGGGCTTTTTTCCCCCACACTTCTCTGCTCAGCTCAGCTGTGCAAACCCAGCACGTTGCAAAGAGCTGCAACCACCTACCTGCCCAGCAAACCTCGTGGCGCACATCAAAGAGCCAGCACAAAACCACCTTTCGCCTGGAAGACCCACCTTTATACAGGTATTACCCCCAGCCTCTCCACGGCCGGGGCACTAATTCCAAGGACCTTTTAGTCTCTATCCACGAGAGCCATCAGCTCCAGCGTGGAAAGCCTGGAGCTCACTTCCCTGCTTATAAAAGCACAGGATGTTTGAACTTTCACCAGGCGGCTGGAGCCAGGGCTGCTCTTTTGCAGGAGTTAATGAACAGCTGAGCAGGGCGGCGGGTGGCGCGAGGGCTGCCGTGGGTCTGGAAGGAGCGCGGCCGGGCGGGCGAGCCGGCGACGGGGAACCTGCTGCGGCAGAGCGTGACGTGGATGCAGCACGCTGGGCTATTTTCTGCCTTTGAATGCTGCTCTAATGCTCCCCCTCGCAAGGCGAGCTCTTATTTTAATCAACTCTGGCAGCTCTACAAACAAAATCTATTCAAGAAAGAAAATTACCATTCACAGCCTCATGCTCGCTCATTATGTACACGTATATGTACATACTTGCAACAATACTCCCAAGGCTCAACAGTCCCGGCGGCTCTCGAGCTACTCTCTTAATGCAAAAAAAATGCCACCTTTCCACCTGCCCAGATATCCAGCAAAAGGCTTGGAAAAATCCACGAGTGTGCTGGGGTAGCAGCACGGTCCCACTGACGTCCCCAGACCGGGGGGACTGACCCCAGGAGCAGCTTAGTGAAGCTAAGCTAGATAGGAGACACGGAGGAGGGTCCATCACCACCTGAACGGAGCTCCTCCACCTCCTGGCCCTATGTCCACCCATTGGCTGACCTGGTGGATGGTTCCTGAGGTGCCCCAAGACCCAAGCGTGGATATCAACCCTCAGTGGCCCACTAGTATTTTCCCAAGAAAGGCCCAATGAATGAGGTGGTGGCTTGACAACACACGACATCGGGCTGCAGAGCTTCCAGGGAGAGATCCCCAGTGCGGAGCAACAAGCGCTAAGTCCCGATCCAACAGGAACTCAAGCTGGCTAAAATATTCCATGGGGATCAGTGATAGCGGCCAGTAACACCAGCGTTACTCCAGGCTCAGGCATCCTCCTGCAGCCAACGGGCAGCATAAAGCCAGGAGCGACCCCCTTGGCTTGGTGGATCAACCCATGAACAGGGTCTGCAGCGGAGCCGGGAGCTCCTCGCGATGCCGCAGGCCGGGATCAGCCCCACGGAGGCAGCCTCTTCCCCGGGCCAGCTTGCCTATGGGGCGCATCATGGCAAGGGCCAGCAGTGGTCCAGCCCACCCAGCCAAAGGGACGGGGGCTGTGGGGAGCCAAGGGGATGGAGACAGGGAGCTGGAGCGGTGACATATTTTGTGTGGCGAGGTTAAAAGGGTAGAGAAGGGCTGAGCCAGCTCTTACAGGGCCCTTACAGAGAGCCAGCTCTCTCCCTTTTTTTTTTTCTTGCAAGTTAAAACCAAGATAATGACACTGGGTGGGGACCAATTTTGAGGGCTGAGCAGCCAAACCAAAATTAGTCTGCAAGCCAAGAGCTTCCTCGGCCTCACAGCTCGGGGAAGGAAGCCGAGCAGAGGCATGAGCRGAGTCGGCAGCAGCGCGAGAGGCGAGGGCAGAGTTCGAGCGACAGCGACCCTGCTACTAAAATGTTTTCCAACATCACACGAATAAAATAAAAGCGCCCGGCCAGCCTCTCTGCGAACACCCCGAGACCTTTCCGACGGGCTGGGAGAGAAGCTCAGCTTTCCTCCCTCCTCCCCCATCACTTTCCTCCCTCTCGCCAGTAACTTTGTTTTCTTATATTTCTTTCTTGCCTTTTTTTTTTYYTTCTTCCCTCCCTCTTGGCTCTTTGCTCATAAAAGACTGATGTAATTTCCTGTCTTGTCCCAATGTTTCCTGTTAATTAACAGGGTGAAAGTTATCATTTAAATGGCTACCCCAAAAGAAAAAACATATATATTTTAGAGTTTATAAAGAGTACACATGGCCCTGCCCCAGCTTTCGTCCCAGCTCTTCCCGGGGGAGAGCAGAGGTGCCTCAGAGCTGTGGCACGTGGACAGCCAGGGCACCGGGTTCAGTGCGGGTCTCCCCACGCTGGCATCGGGCGCCTAAGGATGTGAGCGCGGGAGAACCCCCAGCTTTCCCAGGACCGCGATGGAAAATCCCTGCAACGCCATCCCGGCAAAGCCCTTTTTTTTTTTTTTTTTTTCTTCTTGCAAAAAAATGTTAAAAATGCCAAGCGAGAGACAGACAGACAGACAGCCTGGCTGCAGCAATGAGGTCACCCCGCCGTCCCCTCCAGCTCAACGCCTGCAGAATACACCCAAAGCCACCGCTTGTATTTTAATAAATAAATAATAAACGAAAGGCTAATCGCCGGAGGCCGGAAATCCTGCGGGACAGGACGGGATGGGACAGGACGGGACGCTCGGCACCCTCCATTCCCACTGAGCTCAGCATCCCGGGAGCTGGACCCGGCTCCCGCGCACCCCGTTTCACTCCCGAGCAGCGGGCGAAACGCGGGGAAATGGGGYGCGCGAGCGGGGGGCGCCCGGCGGGCTCGCCTCGTCCCCGCCGGCGGCCGCGCGCCGCCCGTTCATAATATCCCGGCGCCGAAAATAAACCGGGAAGGAAGCTCCTTTGTGACAGTGGGCAGGCGGCCAGGCGGCCGCGCGGGTCATTCCCGCCGGGCACGGGAGGACGCGGTGGGGCTGGCAGCCACGGCGGCGGGCACCCGCCGGTCCCCTGCTCCGCCGCGGGGATGCTCCTCCGGCCGCAGCTCCTCCTGCCATTGGGGGGCCCGTGGAGGTGCCCTGGTAGGACCCACGCGGGAGGCTGCAGCTCCCACGGCTTGGCGCAAGCCCTGTTTCTGGGGGAAAACATCACGTTTTGGACACCTGGCCCAAAAGAAGCAGGTTCCTCCGCTGGCTGGGTCTCAGCSATGAGCATCATCCCACTGCTGGACCTCTGCATGGCGGGTGCTCATCTCCCCATGGCACCGAGCACTTCCAAGGGTGGCTGCACCCTCAACCTCCGCATTTAGAAGCAACATCAGAGCCCGTCCTCCTGTCCCCGGCGCTGGTAGACGCGCGGGGTTAATGTTACTTGTTCCCATAGCGTAACCGATACCCGATCGCAGCCATCGTAGATGGAAAAGATTCAGCGCCCCGTCCCTGCCAGCTCGGGACGGCTCCCTTACGAGTGTGTTTTTGTCCCGTCTCGTTTTAAATGTCCCAAAGGATCAAGTTTCCACTGCTCATTGGGACATTTTATTTTGCAAGCAGACGCCGTTTCGAGGCGGTCGCCAGCGGGCACCCGGGCACACACCTCCCTGGCACCCGTCTCCAGCCCTCGCCTTCCTCCCCAAGAAACCAGCCTCGCCAGCCTGCCGGAGCACAGGAGCGCGGCCCAGGGCCCGGTGGCCACGGAGACACCTCGGATAACGCCGCAGAAAGAGCGCGCGCTTCGGGTCTTGCCCTGGTGCCAAAAACTGAGCAGTGCTGCATTATGACAAAAGGCAAAAACCCACCCAAACGCAACGAGTTTAACGCTGCTTTCTTTTTTGCTTTTTCCTTTTTTCCCCCCCGCTTTGAGCCCGCCGGGGAGGCTCCCCCTTAAGCGAGCGCGGGGCAGGAGCCAAGCGCGGGCTGCCGAGGCCGCCCCGGTCAGATGATGCACGAGGCTCCCAGCCTGGCAGGCGGCCTGCTCTGCTCCCGCGGCTCCGATGCTGTCATCTCCGCCTTAACCCCTGATAACCTCCCCGGCCCGCGGGAGGCCACGGGGGGGGGGAGCCTTTTTTGGGCTTTTTTTTTTTGTCTTTTTTTCCCACCAGCACCAAGGTGCAGGAAAGCAAAAGCATTTGAAATATATACATATATATTTACACACCCATATACTGCTTTAAAGGATGTAATGCTCAAAAATAAACGAGGGGGGAGGAAAAATACATCTCTATATTCCCAAACAATTGTTTATCCCTGAGCAAACACACAACGGCAGCGGCACAGGAAGACGTCTCCATTTCGGATTATAATAGGATGCCGTGTTTGTAAATAAAGGCATTTCCCAGGAGGTTATAAACCCCGTGCCGGGGGCAGGGGGGACGGGGAAGTGCAGGCAGGAGCGGCCCCATGGGATCCTGCCGGGGCTGGATAGCGGGACCACGGCGGGAAGTGCTCCAGGTTTAGGGAAGGTGCTCGGGCCGGGCCAGCCGGGATACCAGCGGGGATCAAAGACATAGTGAAACATTCCTGGCCCGCGCGATGAAATGCCGACCGGCCGCCCGCCGATCCCACCGGCATCAGAGCCGGGAGGGGAGCCGAGGCCTGAGGGACCTCCGGCACCACAGGGAACCTGGTGCCACCAAGGCCACCACCAACACGGCAGGATCAACAGGAGCTCCCAAGCTCAAGGTGAGGGAATTCTGGGGGGGAAAACACCCAGTCTGGTATTTTATTAATGGCCTTTTCAAAGAAAAAGGAAAGGTGGCTCATGCCCCCGTCTCTGGACACCGGCTCTAGAGCTCTTGGAGCCTCAACATCCTTTGCATGGTCCGGTGGAGGCACCATGGCCACGTCCTGCTATAGGTTCCCACCACCCAGGCACCCATCACCAGCATCGGACTGGCCACCGCACTCCAGAAGAGTCCAGCAAGAGATTGCTGAGACCTCAGAGGAAGGAGACAACCAAGGATGCGGATGGGGGACACCACGACCAGGGAGTCCTCATCCACCCACGAAGCCAGCATTGGTGAAACCAGAGAAAGGAGGGAAGGCTGGACATGGAAGGGCAGCCGTGGTATGAGCAACACGGCTGGCGAGGACAGGGTGACGGCAGAGGCATCACGAGATGCAGCGCAAGGACCGGCGGGGAGCAGAGCAGCAACCAATACTGCCTTCAAAGCCGGCCAAGCCGCGCGGGCTCCACAGGTGGCTCTGGTCTGACTTTGACCCCTGCAACAAACCCCACTCCCACCTTCTTTTTTTATCTTGTTTTATTCTTCCTCCCCCCTCCACCCGCCTTTTAAAATAAACCTCACTGGGTCCCAGAAACTTTAACGTGGCCACAAGGTGCCCGGCCCTGAGGTGCCCTCCCACTTGGTCCCATGTACAAGGAGAGCCCCGCTGGAGACCAGGTCAACCTCAGCGCTTGGGGAGGAACCCGCTGCTTGGCGAGGGACCCCCCGCCCTGGGGGATGACGTTTTCGCATGCATTTGCTTTTCTCTCTTTTTTAACTTTTTTTTTTTCTCTTCCCTTGCCAAAAGCATCAAGCGGCGGGCTGCAGGCTCCCGACCTTCCCCCGCCCTGAACTAAGCCCCATTCATTAGGCCGCCTCTCCATGGGGTGGGCCGGGCCGGCAAGGAAAACAGCCAGCAGAGCCCTGGGAAGGCAGGAGGAGGCTGGGACAGGGTACGGGGAGCGGGAACCGCTCAACCCTCCCACATCCACCGCGACTCGGCCTCCAGGAGCAGTGGGCAGGCGTGCTCTTCCAAGGAAGGCTCCTCACCCGGGAGGTGGATCTCTCACCACGCTCTTTACCACGCTCAGCATCTTTCCAAAGCCCCTGTCAGCCCCAACCTGGCTCGCTTCCGACAGCACCGACAGCAATCTGCCTTGCTAAATCCTACCCTTTGGGCTTGGAGAAGGGGCCGGGAGCTCCCGGCAGCGCCAGGTCCACCTGAAGGCTAAAACCAAGCGGGCATGAGCTGCCCTTCACCAGCGGCCAACGCGATCTCCCGGGCTCGTGGAAGGCGTTCCGTGTCCCTGGCAGGGCTGCTCTCCATGCAACCCTCAACGGGCTCCTTGGCCAACGCATCCCGCCTGCTTCCAGAGCTACCCAAAGTGGCGGTTGTGCTGTTTTCCAAAGCAAGGTTTTGCAAGCGACTTGCAACGCTGGGGCATGGAGATTGGGTCTACACGGGCCCTGGCGCGACAGGGAGAGTGATGGAGGGTCTTCCTCTTCCCATAGAGCACCTGCGATCCAAACGAAACACTCCCAGCTCCCCACAACCCCATTCCAACATGCCCTTCACCTAACTGAAATAGGAAAAAAAAAGACAGAAAAGAAAAAGCAAGCTCACTCTGGAGCGTTGCTGCAAACTGCGTTTATTTTCCTTTCTGGCCTGGGTCTCTCCAGTTGGGAATTTTCGGCGCTGCACTCCTGTGTGTGGAAGCGGAGCTGCCAGTAAATCAGAGCAAATTCAAAACAAATGCTCTTTCATGTGGAGGCATTCGGCTTTGTTTCACGGCCTGTGGAGCTAACCGTATCCCTCCATGAGTCAACTCTCCTATCAGCTCCTCATTAAACTAAATGGCTACAATTACATTTGTGGAAGGGGGAAGAAAGAAAGAGAAAAAAAAAAAAAAAAAAAGACTGGCTAATGATCCTACAAGGCTCCGTTTCCACGGTTTTTTGGGGGGGACAGTGGGGAAGCTTTGATAACTAAGACCCCACTCAAAAAAAAAGATTAAATTGAATAAAAATATTACTGCGGGGGCCAGGGAAGAGGCTTTGTGGAGGCGGCGTTCCCCCGCGGAGCGGCCCGGCCGGGTGTCGATGTGCGGGGAGATTAGGCGACCCCGCGGAGGCCCCCGGGCCCGGCGCTCCCAGGCGGGCGCTGTGATTTCCTGCATCCCCCCCGGCTCCGCCGCCTCCTCCAGGAGCGGCCCAGACAGACGAGATGTTATCGATAGCCCGGCACCGCGCAGAAAGCCCCCTTTTAAAAGCGAGTGCTTCCTCCGCTCATTGCGAGCGGCATCCTGCGGATCTCGGCTCCCTCCGCCCCTCCCCGCGCCGGGAAGGAAAAAAGGGGCAAAGGAAAAAAAAAAAGGAAAAAAAAAAAAACCAAACCTAACAACATCCTGATTGTGGCGTTTTGCTCCTTGCCTTTCCTTTTTTCCTACGGGTTCCCAAAAGCTATAGGCTCCAAAGCAAAGAAAAACTCAGTTCTGCCCCAAAACACCCTCAAAGGAAAAAAAAAAAAAGAAGAAAAAGAAAGAAACCTGGCAGAAGTCGCTCTGCTCCCTTTCCCCCTCCATTTGATTAATTCTCATTAGGGCCCTTGAGCAAACAATATGGGCCCCTCTCGAATAACGGCCAGGGTATACGTTACACGGCAAGAAAAACAAACACGGCGTGCTTAAGGACATCCACGCCGAGCGCAATTCCTGGAGAGAGCCAAGGGCCCTCCCGAGGCCCGGGCACGCTCCCGAGGCCAGCACCGAGTCCCGCTGATGGGAAGCGCACGCAGACCCATGGCCATGGGGTCTCAGGTGCTTGGCCATCGTATGCTGGTGCTTAGGAGCAGGAATGACGCTGCGGGTCTGGTTCCATGCAGAACAGTGGTCAGGGATGGGATACCCTGCAAAGGCCACATCTGCTGCTCCACTGAAGCCCGGGGAGCGGTGGGGAACCAGCCTCCAAAAACTCGTAACGTCACCTGCAGGCCGGGGCAGTGAATGGGAAACGACGGATACGCAATGACTTCTCCAGGTCGCAGTCAGGGCTTCTCCCCAGCTACCTCCAGCCTCACACACAGGACCGACGGAGCAGATGCCCACGTGTGGTCCACATCCACCAACGCAGGTCGCACAAAGAGCAACGCAGGGTTCACGTGCACCGTTCTCCCCAGCACACAACCCACTGGGGAGTTGTACCTGCCTCCCGTGGGCAAGGAGAAGACATGGCACAAGGTGCAGGTCCCTCAGGCACAGGCCCACCTAGTGCTGCTGGCCCACCGCTACAGCTCCTTACAAACCACAGCGCGACACAACAGCTGGAGCACGCAAACCTCGCAACTCCTGCCCGTGACACGTCACACGCAGGTTACCCCAACAAAACCACAGCCCGTGACGAGCTCCCAGACACGGCGCTAACAATCCCGGCCACACGGCTGGGGTGGAACAAGACACAGTCACTCAATCCTCCCGCAAGGGTACCGCTGTACATGCCCCAACAGCCTGTACCCTCCAGCGAATAATCCATGGGTATCACTTAGCCTTCTCCAGCACACCTCTTCCAGCCTCACTCCAAAAGCATAAGGCTGCAAACCAGGGCAAATGTGGAGCTGGGAGGACAGCGACTGTGCCAGGGATCATCTCCACATCCCCGCCAAGCGAGGTGCTCAGCTGCTACCATAAAGAAACCCAACTCTCCCTTCAAGCACACCTTTCTTAGCAACTCGCATCCTCCAAACTCTCCAGCATGGCTTTTCTTGTTCACTTGAGCCCCCTTGGTCACAGGGAACAGCAGGGACACAGACGGAGACAAACTGTCCCAAGAAACGCGCCCAACAGCAAGGTCAACAAGAGAGGTCTTACCTGAAAGCCCCCCAGGGGCTAGACAATTAGTTCCCCCTGTTTCAGTGGAGGAAGGCACAGAGTCTGGACAATCTGCTGGGGCAGAGGGAAAGAACAAGAATTAAGTATATACATTCGTTGCACAGCATGCCGCAAACAACGCCGAGAGCAGAGCACGCATTCCAAAGAGCTGAACAGGAAGCAATTACTAATTGTCTGCACAGACACGGTAGTTCATCAAGATGCATCCACCCTAACTCATCGCCTCCACCAAGGCTCTGCACTGCACTTCATCACCAGCCAACGATGATTATAGACTGGCAAAGATTACAGACTGGCTGCCTTCTCTCTGTCCAAGTCAAAGGCTCATGAAATGCAGACCTTCATCCTCATGGCATAATTCACTAAGCTCCTCGGAGGCCTAAATCACTGCCTTCTCCGTCAAGTTTAGTCRACACCTGCGCTCGCTAAGGTGCAAACTGAAAGGGAAATGGCTAATTCCCACGCAAAAGGGTCTAATGTTAAGGGTATTTTTGCTGCAAAGCGTCTAATGTTAAGAGTGTTCCCCTCATCAACTTTGTTATCACCGATACCCTGCAGATCTCAAACGCCACCGAGCACCTCTTGTGAGCACAGCATGCACATATGAGGCCTGACCGGTCAACATATATTCCTCCACACCTGACTGAAAGTATAGGAAAAGGGAAGATTGGATGGTTTTGGTCACTATCCCGGAAGACCCAAGCTYGAGGAAACACCAGAGCTCAGCAGGGCTGAGGTCAAGAGATCCACAAAGCTCATGCAACCTTCAGAGTCTTGACAGACTCTTGGAGAGTTTTGGTTTCATCAAATTGGGGCTCCCTACGGCCATCACTTGGCTCACTGCAGCACCTCAAAGAGCCACCACTTGCAGGACCAAGGCCTGGTAAGTCATCTTTCCAGAATTMATCCCAAAATCCTAGCACAGAAAACCCTGTAAGTATAACCTTGTTTTATCAGAGCAAAGTATAAGCCCTAACAGGAATATACAGTTTAACAGGATATACTTAATCAAACCGAAAACAATGGGGGAGACAGGAAATGGACTTACTTGTGAAATACTGTGTATTATACACGCGCTAGATGCCTGGTCGTGTTTTCTGGGTTCCAGAGAAATACACCGCTGCCTTTATTTTAACCCTTTCCAGTTTCTAGTCCGGACAATTCCCTGCACCCTTCCCCGAGCCGATGGCACCCACTTTGGCCAGGGTGCCGTCGGAACGCAGGCTGGGCTATCCTACACACCGTGCCCCGTGCTGGTCTTCGGCCTGCACCCGTCACACGTGGCAAGCTCCTCCAAGAGCCCCTGCGAGCCCTGGGAGGTGAAGGACAYGATTTGCCCCTTCCACTTCATCTTACTCTGGAGCTCATACGTAGCCAGGTCCTCCCTTAGCACACCGGGCACCTTACAGGAGAACAGGATCTAATTCACAAGATGGCAGGGGAGAATCCGATTACTATGTCCACTTAGGACTTAAAATACATAACCCTAATGATGAGCTTTAGAGCAGTCCTGCTCCAGTTTGAGACCAAAGACCAGGGCCATTCAGAGTTTCCCCACTGAGGCTAAAAGCAAGGATGGATTCAGAGGCTCCCAAAATACGTGGCCTGTTCCCTGATGAGCAGTAACAGTCCAAGAAGAACAAAAGTATTTCATTATTGTTTACTTCTCTTGATAGCTACCAGTTCCCATGTCTCACTATCTAAGAGTCAGTTTGCTTTATCAATCACAAACATCCTTTAAAGYCGAGTGCCAGAGGTCTCCTTACAGSACACAGCGCTGAYGCAGCCTTCACCCTAAACAAGGGTGATAATCCCGTATGGTACAGGCAGGAAAGGATGGACCTCCTGAGCGTGTAGCACTGAACGTGACTTATTTTACCCTTGTGCAGTTCATATCACCCACAGATTAGCCAAGGACTCTTGCTAGCACGGGCTTCTCCAGCTCACTTCACATTTGGCATTGCAGCTCAAAGACTTATGCAAGTCTACAGCCTGCGAGTCTCTTCCCAAAATTCTCCTACCACAACATAAAACCATCGCAAAGACATGCAGTTATTCCTGGTGGCTACTGGCCCAACCTCACAAGGTGCCGAATACTCCCTGGAAGCCGCCAAACCTTCGGCTCCCATGAAAACCAACACCCCGTGAGGGCAGGCGCCCCCGCAGCCAACGCTCAGCAGCTTTGCTGCACTGCCTCCATCCAGGCTCCCCAGGACAGTGCGTGCACCRCGGGCTTGTGGTCACCCCAGCCAGGAACCCCACAATGATGACAGAACCACCCCCTTCCCTGGGGGGATCTCCTCTGGTCAGCAATGCTGGAGGTGCCTTCAGGAGCAGCACCTAGGCAGAGCATGGGACAGGGGCTCTRGCAGAGGCCAGAAGTGCATCCATACCAGAAGGGCAGACTGTCWGCTTTAACCCTGGTGCCTGGGGGCACCTCTGTCCTCCCTGCCTCCAACACAGTCACACCGGGCAGCTCCTGCATAGACCTCCCACCCATGCACGCTCCTCTGGATAAGAAGTGGAGAGAGTCACCACTACAATCACTCCCTAAGAGCCTCAATGAAGCAAGCTGGCCCAGACCTACAGCCTCCCGCCGGTAACACGGTGGTCAGAGGGCACATCCTCCTGCTCTGCAGAAAGCAGACACGTAGCTAATCCATCAACAGGGCACACGTGATGTGGTGGTGACTCTAGCAGCCCCTCTGCCTCCCTCTCTGTCCSACCTTTCCTCAAGCAAATGACACAAGCCACCTAAGAGGGGTACATGCAGCAATGCCTACGTGTTCCTCTATACAAAACCCTTATGAGACTCTGCACCAGGTGCCTAAGTACTTTTATTACGGCTATCACGCTTCATGGAAGAGCGCTGGGTTGACTTTCCCTTGGGATGCACCATTCCCGGCCACTTTTGTGGCAAGTTCTCCAACASTGCCCAACTATAAACGGAGAGATCATCCCTGACCAACCTCTCGCAGCCCGAGACGTCTTGTTTTAATTATCTGCAACCCAAGTGGCTGCTCCGCACTCGTTCAACCAGCCTCAGGCCCAACCATGGTCAGACCAAAGCTTGGGCGCAGAAACAGTGGACACCCCAGAGGACAYGGCCCGGCGCCCGTCACCGCCCCGGTGCCCAGCCGCTAAATTCACTCCCGTTCTCACCATGATGGCCCTGATGGAAGAGGCACCGCATGTGCACGTGCAGAGGGAAAAACATGGAAGCGGAGGCTGCCCAAGCCACCTGCAACACCGGAGCGATGGGCTCCGCTCGTGCCCATCACCGCACGCCCGGCGCCTCCCCCTGCAACCGCCACCTGCGCCGGCCTCCCAAAAAGAGAGGGGGGGAAAGGAAAAAAGAGAGAGAGAGAAAAAAAAGAAACTGGAACTTTTTGGTGAGTAACCCGGGTGTTTCTGCGCTTCCGATTGGCAGCGTTAATCACTTCCTATTGGCTGATAGGAGGAACTTTTCCTTTCGAAATGGCACATTCATGCGCTGCGGCTTTTCTGTTTACACACATTTTGCTACCTTATGTCAACACTTGCTAATGAATAAATATATCACTCGGCTAACTGAAAAYGAGGTCCTGGCAAAGGCAGATTGGATGTTTGAAACCCTGCTAATAGATTTATCCCAACGTCTTTGCAGGAAACCCAAGGCAAGCGTTAACCCTTCTCTCCTGCAGCTTCACGCAGGCACAGAGCCCCCCGGAAAACCCTTTGCAGAAGGGTTTCCAACCCACACCGGCATCGTCAGCAGGGAAAAATAGAGGAAACAGAGGAGGAAACCATTACAGCTGAAGCTTTCTGGGGAGCAACCCCTTGTGCAGCCAGGAAAGGGCTGAAACGATGCGCCTGGCCCCCAAAACCACCCTCACTCTGCACTTGGCAAGAGGCCTTTCCGAGCCAGGCAGCGCTGGCGAGGGATGTTGCCCGTAACACTGATACCCCCTCGGTAATTGAGGCCGCTTATCTCCTGTTTTTGCAAAACACCGCGCGCTTCGCACCCCGGCCGCTCGCGGAGCAGCTCTGCCGGCTCCCGCGGGGAGCCGCAGCAGGGCCCGCCGGAGCCCCATCCCCGGCCGAGCCCAGCGAAGGGGCCTGGCGCCCAAAATTCCTCCCTTGGCCACGCGGGAGCCAGTCTGCTGGAATGGGCCTCTTCCCGACTCCCTCTGGACCCGGCGAGCCGCCCCCGCTACTCCTCATCCCTGGAGTCCCGGCGAGGGGGATGGAGAGAGAGGAGGCGGCGCTGCCCCTCCCCGCCTTCATCCCCCCTTCCCAATTTTCGGCAGCTCTTTCCGCCCCGCCAGCCCTACTTATATCCCGCTGCCGGCCACGGCTTTGTGCAGGCGGCCRCCCGGCCCCAGACGGGCTTCACAACAGGCAGCGCTGGCCTAAAAATACATATAAAAATAAAGGGTGGAAAAGGCTCACGCTCTTCTRTCCTCTTTCCTCGCTTTTTGCCACCTGTCTGGGCGGGATGAGGTTAAAGCCCCGAAAGGTCCCCAGGATCCACACGTGCCAAGTCTCCCGGGGCTCCTCCGCCAGCACCAAGCGACTTTCCCAAGCGCCCCGGCCGCGCCAAGCCGAATTCCTTAAAGCAAAYCCCCATGGCGGGCGAGCTCGGGAGCGAGCAGCAGCCGCGCGGCCTCGGAGCCTGGCTCCGTGCCCCGCGCGCTCCGAGYGCTCCGGCGCCCGGCTCGCCTCTTCCCTCCGCCGCCATCCCGGCTCCCGGAGCCAGCGGCAGAGGCCTAGGCTGCAACTGCAATCCCGCCTGGAGTTTCCTGCTCTCCGTTTTTTTTTTTTATTTATTTAATCCGAGTCTGTGCAGAGGATTTCTTAAACAAATCACGCATTAATTCTTCCGGGGGTAGGGTAGCAGAGGGGGGGGATCAGACACACACACACACACACACACAGGCAGCCCCAAAGCAAAAATGCATGGGAATAACAAAGGCAGGAGACGGGAGGTGTTTCCTTGGAGAGAGGGGACAGCAGCATGCATTTTAAGGGGAAAAAAAGAAAAAAGGAAAAAAAGGTGAAAAAAAGCTCTACTCACCCGTTGGTTTGAGAAAATCCATTGGATATCTGGAGTAGGGTGGAGGGGGAGACTCTGGAATGAGAAAAGTAGAGAGAAAATAAAGGCCGAGCCATGAGAAAGAAGAAGGGA
>PTEX01000139.1:938795-1104032 GCA_003342815.1 Eudromia elegans | reverse complement strand
GCGGCCCCGGCCCGGCCCCGGCGTCACGTGGGCGTCTAGACACCGTGTCGCTCCGGGAGAGGCGAAAAAAAAAAGAAAGGAGAATTATATATTTATATATTTATATATATATTTATCTCTAAGCGCCTTGCGCAAGCGGCGGGCTCGGGTTGCGGCGAGGTGCGCGGGTGCGGAGCGCCCCCGCTGGCACCCTCGGGAGGGGAGGGGTTTGGAGGGGGGGCAGGGGGGACCCCCAAACCCGGCTGTGCCCTGGGCGTGCCGTGGGCGTGGGAGTAAAGGTGTAAACGCGAGGCAGCCTGGACAAATGAAGGAAAACATAAAATAAAATAAAATAAAATAAAATAAAATAAAATAAAATAAAATAAAATAAAATAAAATAAAATAAAATAAAATAAACTCATTTGAATATTGCACTTTTGACAGTGCTGGTGGCTGGGGGGAATATAAGGCGCATCCATGGGGGTCTGCCTGGCATTGCCTGCCCGGCGCCCTCCTTTCCATGCACGCAGCCCCCCGCCGGAAAGCTCCGTTTGCACCATCTGGGGCTGAAATGGTTAGAAGGGCATCAATGTGGGGTAAAGTTTAATGACTGGCCCAGTCATAAAGTCTGCTCGCCTGCCCTTGGTGGTGAGTAAGCAGCAAGTCACCGGAGGGAAGGAGCGTTACTTGCTGGCACCTCGGAGAAGAATTTGGCAAGGTCGGTTATGAAATGGGAGCCCGAGGAAGGCAATGGGCTCCTAATCTCACCCCCAAATTGGCCAGCAAATGAGTTAAGAGGCACAATCTGAGCTGCTAATGGGCCTGTGATAGTCTGTGGTGGCGGCAGATGTGGCTGTGTGGCACCTGGTACCCAACCCAGCAGTGCTCTGACCTCGGGGGTCAACAGGCTGGAGAGCATCCAAGTCTGGGGGTGTTTGGGGCGTGATTTACCCCCTGTAAAGGAATAAAGCCTGAGAGGCTTGGGAAGTGGAGAACCCACCCTTAATTTGGCATCTGCTTCGCAAACCTGCACGTAACCCAGCTCGCTGAGGCCCATGTTCTCATTTCTCAAGGGCCTTGAAACCCCTTTTCCTTTGTGATGCCTATGGTAATTTGATTAAAAAAAAAAAAATAGAGTTAATTGTGACTCCTGTATCTGCTGTTGCAAGACAGCGACACTGGACCTAGCCGCTAATATGTGCAAGACATTATTAATTTTAGATGCACCCTTTGCGACGCCCCTCCATTTCAGCAGGTGAAAAAAGGCCGACGAAAGCACTAAACACAAAATAACCCATTTYACATCCCCAGCAACGCGGCCCGCTTGCGCGCAACAACAAAATCGAGCGTTCTTGCCCCRAGAGCAGCGCCCTGCCGCGGGCAGCGCCCCGCGCTCGCRGAGCCCTCTCCCGGAGGCTCCTTGGGGACGTGGCTGTCACCAGGGCTGCCGTGGAAGAGCTACCGGTGGGCGATGAGGGCGCGCCCGTTTGCGTTGCAGTTCGGCCTTTGACAGGCAGCTGGAGCCAGGGCGCTGCTCCGCTGACGGTCCCGCTAAGGGCAGCYGGGTGGGAGACGCACCGAGGGCCCCGCACAGAGGGGCAAAGCCCCGCTGGGAGGGAAAAGAGAAAGAAAGGGGGGAAAAAAGCCTTTTCCTGACATCGTTAAGAGGCGCTAACAGAGCTGGTCCCTCTTCATGCACTTGCTAGGCTCGGGTCAACAGCGAGTGCTCCCTGTGCTCTTTTGGGAGGAATACGGCTCTCTTTGTGCAAAGCCTGGAGACGGGGCATGGAGATTTGGGATCTGCCTCTTCCTGCACACCTTCTGCTCCAGCAGTTCATATTGTGCACAGCAGGTTTGCATGCCAGACCCCTCCCATCTTCTCCAAGCCACCCCTCTGTGTCGGGCAGAGCAGGGAAATAAAGGCAGGTCTGGTCCTCACCCACCCTGGCTTCCCCTCCCACCTAACGCGATCATCTCRGTGCTGATGCCTTCCAAAGCTGCACCCCTTGGGAAGAAACACGCTGCACACGGTTACCACAAACGAAGGGGGAAAGAAGGCCTGGCGGGCCAGCTCCTTGCAGAAGAAGTCCTTCCATCTTGGTCTTACCTTAAGCACCAAGGCAGCAGTGACACCAATGTGTGTTTGCTGCTATTCTGAGCTTTGCTTTGTCCTCCACGCTCTAAATCACCTTGGAAATATTAGGGATAATACAAGTGTGCCACTGATGGCCAGTGAATGCCCCCGTTTGCTCTTAGGAAGCCACCCCACAAAGCACGGGRGTAGCAGGAGGATCTCCTCGCCGTGGGTTCCCTGGATGTCACTCTGTCACAGCCCTACGGGGACAACCTTTCCTGGCTAATCTGCATTATGTCTCGACACGGGCAGCCTGCGTCCACGTTACCCGGCCGGRCCCCGAATAACCCATGACGGCAGCCCCGGCGGCACCGGGGCCRTCAAGCCGATCTCCTCGCGAGTGTCGCTGGGGGAATTTACGGCAGCGGGGTTTAGGGAGGTCAGCGGAGWGGGATTTAGGTCAGCCCGTCTGACAGGGCGCCGGGGGATTTCAGGAAGCAGCATCCCGGGGACGACCAACGGGGCCGGCGGGAGTCCAGCGCTGCTAACGGGCACGTGCGGAGAAGAGGGTTGGAGGCAGGCAGGGCTGTGCAGGGACAGGACCGCCCGCAAACGCCTTTACAACACGCCCTGCTGAGGAAGAGCCTGGTGTCCTCCTCCAACAGTCCAGCCCGGAGGCGATCGCCTTTAGGATCTGCRCGTGCTCCATGGGGCTCTGCAGGATCTTGCGGAGCAGGAGGTTCGGGAGCACCGTCCAACTTCTGTTTTCAGTGCGCCATCTCGCCTGTCGCTCTTCCCAATTCCTGCTCTGCTGTGTTTCAGGCCTCTGCGTTAGTGAGGATGCGTTTCCAGACTTGCCTTGGTGTGTAGGTTCTCAGAAAGGGACTTTCGTTCCCCTTTACGGAAACAGAARGTGAAGCAGGTTTGTTGTATTTCAAAGGCTAAGCCCACCTGGACAGCATAGCTGTGTACAGACTGAAGGCTTTTATTTGCAAATCAAAATCCTCTTGTATTTCTAATAATCGCATTTGCCAAGAGCAGGATCTACGGCATTTTCCTTTGAGTTGGCTATAGTATCTGCCAGGCTTTGTAGCTGTAGTATGTGACAAGCTTTGGACCAGGTAACGGTGTGTCATTCAGTCACAGCTCTGTCACAATCTCCTGATTTTTGGCATGAAGTATCACGCTTTACGGGGATTTATTTATCACAGGCTGAGGTTCAGCTCCTTGAACAGCAGCAGCAGCAGTGCAGGGTCCTGCACTCTACAGGACCCTCTTCAGGAGCTCGGACAGGAGGAAGATGCTCAAAAGCCACCAGTGCGTCCACCAGTTCACAAATCCCGATCCCCTCACTGGAAACAGGCAAACCAACCCAAACTGTTTTGGCAGGGAGAGGCAGTTGGAAAGAGGAAGGGAGAGTGTCAGACAAAGGGAGAGGAAAACCTCCAGCTTCTGCATTTCCTATTGCTAGCAGGTATGGATATAATTTTGGAGTTCCTTCCTTTCTAGCACTGTAGGTCATAACCTTAACATCATTTATATGTCTTTTTGTATTTATTGCAGTGGCCTGGCCAGATGCTCTACTTTCTCTTCCTCAAATATCAGCCAGAATTCTACGCCAGTTATAGGATACCAGCCTGTTCTTTCAGTCTTTGCTTAGTAAAAAAAAATCTCCCTAATGCTAACGAGTATATTGCCCCATCAAACACTGGAGTCAGTCTGCTCTAATAAGGAAAAAAAATAAGAAAAATAGTATGTTTGGTTAGGGTTGCTTGGGCTCAGCATTGCTCGTATTCACCTATAAGCTTGACACAGCAGAATGAAGGAAGGTCAACAAAGCAGACCTGGGAGACCCAAGTGCTTCATAAGCCCTGATGTTTTRAGTGCAGAAGGCTGCAGTTATACTGTGCAACAGTTGTGTTTCCAGAGAGGAGGTCTCCGGTGCCCTGTCCTCATATCAGATACAATGCTCACTTCAAACAACAAGAACCTCTCCAACGTCCAAGAGAGAGGCCGTGCCAATGGCTGGGATTTCTTCTGGGGACGTCTAGGCGAGACATGCACGTCCAAGTGAGCATCGTTTTCCGCTGGTAAGGATCCAGTTAGAGCAGTTACCGGTGGTTGTGGYGGAGCGGCTGGCAGCGGCAGGTTTGGAATGAGGTTTTGGTAGTGTTCAGAAGCCAGTTTCGACTTGTATGGAGCCAGGGAAGTCTTGCAGACCTGCCGTGCTCAGGTGGGGAGTCTAGACTGCAGCAACAGCCCTTCACACCCGATAATTTAGAAATTAGTAGCGCCGGTGTATTAAAACAGATAATTGAAAAATCCTCCGTGGTCTAAATGTAGGGTTGGGATTTTTAATAACTTCTTGCAGATGTTAAACCCCACAGAAAGGCCTGCATGAAAATCTTTGGCGCGCCTTAGTTCCAGCCAAAGCAACTTGTTTGGAGCTGGATTCTCTTCAAAACCCCCAAGTAGTGGCAAGTGTTTGAGAACTAAAGGGCGACACCAAAGTGAAATCAGGRTGCCGTCTCACACCACCTACGCCCAGTGAAAATTCTCCTGTGAATCTGAAATAAGAGCTTCAAGTTAACGAGATATGTGGGATGAGATGGGAGCTGGCTGTGCTGATTTCCCAATCCAAATTTCATAAACTGACCAAAAAGAGCATTAATAGGAAAGCATAATTTGAAGCCTGGATTTTCCAAAGCGCATTACCCAAACCTGCACATGTGTTCCCTCTGCAGGGAAGGCACGCCGTCTGATACAAAGGCTTAATCCAAAGAAGGCCCAGACTTGTTCTCCTGTTTCAAAGGAAAATAACATATTCTGTGAGAACCTGYGAGCCCCTGTGCTGGCTGAGATAGCTCTGGGCTGCAGGATGGATCTTCTCCAGAACATGGCCCACCATTTCCTAATCGTATTTATATATATACATCTATTTCAAAGACATCACTTCAGATCCAAAGGCATTAGGGGCCCCATAGACACTTTTTTTAAAAAAATAAATTATTCTGTTTTAGCTTTGCTGGCATAGCTTAATGACACAAAGCTGAACCACCCAACATCATCTATTGAAGAGAGGAAAGAAACAGCCTGATTCCCCATAGTGATTCCTATACAAACCGTGGCCTCTAAATTCAGAGGCAGGCACTGCTTTGAACTTAAAGCCTGTTGACCATCATGGACAAAATTAGTGACATTTTCCATGGGGTAGCCCCAGCCATGGAGTTTAASTGTGACCCCCGAAGCCTCCCAGCGCTCCAAGTGCCCCTTCCGCAAACCATCAGAGACACACAGGAGTGCTTTGCACAGAATTAAAGAAAGAGTTTATGGCCATTGTTTAAAAGCGTAATTAACGCTGTGCTTAAAGGCAAAAGTGAGACAATTACCACCTCCTAAAGGCCTAAGGAAACCCGAGCTGCAGCCCTCCTGCCAGACGGAGTGGTATCGCTGGCACCAGAAGCAGAGGTTTGCAAGGACCTTGCCATTCACAACCCCATCACTACTGTCATGACGTGCTAAGTATTATTATTATTATTGCTATGACTCTCTTTGTTTATGGTGATGTGCTAGGAAGTCTGCAGCTCAAGTTTCCCAGGATCCTTGGGCTCCATGCAGCCTCTTCCCAGGAGTTGAACAGGCTCCAGCTGTCCAACTACAGCCCCAGCTGAAGGCAATGAGTGGTTAGAGCTCCCTGACCCACCCTGGCAGCACTCAGGACCCTGCAAGGTCCAGCTGAGGAAGGTAGTTCRGTTACATTGCAGCATCTGTCATATTCTGAAACAAATAGTCCAAGTGTTTTGGTTTTGTTTGCGTTTCCTTCACCTTAAAGGCCTAAAATCAGTTTTCCAASCTTCAGCAAACCATGGGCATGCCCATCTCGAGCAATGCAATCTGCAGAACCGTTCCTCTTCCCAGTCTCACAGGAGAGCACAGCTGCGTGAGAAGATGCAAATTCCAGCATGTTCTTAACTGATAGGACCAGTTACACCACCTGGTTGCAGATGTAAGACATACTCGTGGCMGGTAAATGCATAGCTGGCCATTTATGCTTGCAAACACAAACTTTTCATATTACATGCCAATAACTGAATCCGTAAATTCAATATAAAACTGGAATGGAGAGGGAAAGGAGGGACAGGAAGATCTCAGCTTCTCACCACAGTGTGTTGTTTAGATCTCTGGCACGTCTAAGGGCTCTGTGCATCGTCTCCCTCCCTGGATGGGGTTGTGCCTTGAGTCAGTGACTGCAGGAATTTTGTAAAAATGAGAAGTTTGTCAAAATGCTCCTCTCGCTTTCCCAGGCCTGCAGCAGCTSTGCCCCAGGGGGTGCTGGACCACACTGGGTTGCAGGACAGCATGGGATGCTAAAGGGATACTGGCTGGAAGAGCATCAGTTAGTTTGGATGAGCTAAAGTATTTTGCAACATATTAATTAAAGGAAGGTATATGGTGGGTGTTTTTTTGCAGCTCTCTGCCGTCCGGCTGAGGACGTGGATGGGCACGTGCATGCCGGTTCACTCCAGGGCTGTATTCCCAGCTTGGTCGCAGCCGCGCTGGAACCCCAGCCTGGCATCGTGTGTCCGACCTCACTCACGGTGCAGTCCTGTTGACGCCAATGGGGCCGTTCGGATGTCATTCAAGCATACATAAGTGTTTTCGCTCTTGGGGCAGATGTGTTCTTGACACCRTGGAGAAACATCAGGGAATCCAATAGGAAATGCTGCCTTGCTTGTGGTGGGAGAGTAGCTTTGGAAGGAAAAAAACCCCACACTCCTGGCTGAGTCCTTATCCTTATCCAGTTCCATCCCTCTCATAGAGACCTTTATTTACATTCTGAACTTTCGGTAAAGTCCTTGGTTTCAAACCTTTTCCTTGTAACTAAGGCATGCCCTTTTCTACAAGGCCAGATCCCTGCCGCCTTTTTCCAATCTGCAGCCTGGGTTAATTACAGGTTCCTCGCTGAGTTATTACCCCAAGGCTGATGTTCTGCTTGCAGTCCAGAGATGCATGGATACTCCCCCGTAAGCCTGTAAGGAAGGTATGATAAAGCAGAATATATATTTTTTATTTAAAGCTAAAATATATTCTTCAGCCCGTGTGCATCCAAAAGCTAAAAGGAAAAACAGSTTAGAGGTGGGAAACTGCATTAACAAACTGCCTTCCACCTCCCTGCCCTCCGCGGATGGAGAGAGTCTTTCATTAGATGACACGGGYTCGCAGGAATGCCGTAACGTATAGAAATCCCATGCCACTACACGCAGCCCTGCGGGCAGCGGGGATTTCTGCTCCTGCCTCTTCCCAGGCACTCCATCTCTTTTCTCCAGACTAGAGAGGAAAAATGCATCTTTTCCTGGACCTCCCGGCGTGCCACTGTGGTCCAAGCCGTCTATGAGATACAGCACAGGGGTGATGTTCGCCCTACCTAATGCAGGCCATCAGAAAGCAAGATTTCTACTCTCCCCTGGTCGTGTCTATATATATATACATATATATATATATATATATGTATGTTTTGTTTTGTTTTTTTTCTGGTGCTTGTGCAAGGAGACAGATAGCTCCAGAGGGCAATTCCTGTCCTTATCTGAGACACCTATCTCCTGCAGGATGAGTCACCGTGGAGGTACCGGTCTCTCTCCCACAAAGTAAATAGGGACCTCGGTGACACACCAGCCCTTTTGGTGGTTGCAGCCCAAGGGCAAAGCAGGAGCYGAGGTTGCTGCCACTTCTACCTGGCCTGGGCCAGGGCTCCTGACCCAACTCCTTTAGGCCTCCAGTACCATTCTCATTATTTGCCTGGGAGATAAATCTTCCATGGTCAACCTCCTGAGCTCAGCCGGGAGCAGTAGTGTCACCAACCATGTGCCTGGTCCGCAGACATCCGCAGTGGCTTCCCAATGGCTTCTGCTCTCCAAATTCATCTTTCCTCCACCTCTGCTTGATCGAGACCTGCCGAGGTCTCAGTCAGGGCTGAGACACARCCCAGTGGCTCATGGAGAGAACACGCAGCTGCATTACCACCCTAAGTCATGTTGCACGGACTCCTAATGCATCTCACAGTCAGGCCCCCAGGTTCCTGGGAGGTAAATACTGCTGCCCACGAGGACAAGAACATCCAAGGAAAAGGTCCTCATCATGAACSATGCTCTGGAAATAGGACGACACATTTCACACCCAAGTATTGGGTGCTGGTGCGTGGAAGGAAACACAGATGTATCTATAAAAAACAGCAAATTCTTTTACTATGTACTTGATAACTGTGTAGGGGTCACATTTGTATTAAGATAGGTGCGTGTTGAAGAGAGGTGTCCCCTCTTTGTGATTCCCCAGCATCTCTTCTTGAGCCAGCATTTGTAAACCGATATTTCTATATTTACTTAAGCATCTATTTAAAGAGGAATCCCTCATAATTACTCACCATGCAGATAGATGACACTGTTTGGCTGTGTTTGTTTAGTTTCTATTAGTGATTGGCAAAAAGTCTACTGTGGCTTCAAAGCAGATATAGATGAATGACCCGTTGATCGTAAAATAAAGTATGATGATCTTTTTTAGGCCTTGTGGGAAATGATACATAGAGGGGACATGTATCACCAGCTCCTCCTGTCATTTGGGGATTTAATATTAAATCCAGTAATTTGGGTAGGGTTGGCTCACGTGAAGACATCCATAAAGCAAGGGCAGTCTCTGCTAGGGAACAACTGGAGGAGTTCAAAGGAAGCTCTTAGTTTCAAATGAGCTTCAGTGAGTTCATGTGTCTTTTCAGATGATAGCTCTGTCTCGGGCTCTATTTCAACTTTGATGATAGTTTTTATAATCCCGTAGCTTCTATTTAAAATATATTTCTATTTGCGTTCTTTGAAAGACCCATGTCCTAAAGCTATGGAATATCATTGCCTAGAGCAAAATATTATCAAAGCTCAAGGTGAAGCCCCAAATTATTTCTGTCTTTCATCCAAACATTCACAATAATGGTCACTTTAAGGGCAGAATAGAACCAGAGTAGTATTTCCTCACTGCCAAAAAAACCCCAAAATACAACAAACAAGCAAAATGAAATCAAAGAAAAAAATATTTATTTTCCTTTCTAACTAATCCTATCTCTTTAAATGAAACCAGGAGAAATGTCTTACTACATTCAAAACAGGTATTCAAGTGGGCAAAATATTCAATGCCCAAAAGTTAAACTCTAATTGGTGGATTTCCCTTGAATTTTCCTYGGGAATTTGCATGCCTCAGTGCTGGTATGTAATTCCCATGCCCAGGTTATCCTTTCTCAGCTGTACATTACCCATGGGGTGATGGGGCTCCTGAAGGCTCTGCCTTWAATCACTCTTGGTGGCTTTTGGGTGTCCCAAATGGCACAGGCAAGAAGAGCRGGAGGACCGATCTGCATTGATAGTCAAGCTTAATGAAACTTAATGCAAGCTCAATCTTGAAATAACGGGGTTATTTCAGACAAGGGGCCGACTCAACCTCTTCRTGTGTGTGGAGATGAGGCTCGTTGCCAGGAGGGAATGACCATCCCCAGCTGCTCCCAACGTCGGAGCCTTCCTGACGGCTCTCGCKGGGTCTCCTTCCCTAGCCAGGATGACTGCAAGCGTTTCTTGACTCTAGACTCCCAGTCTGGGCACCAAATYGGGAAGGAGCCTCCTGCATCATGCTGGCACCTTCTTTAATCTGACCCCACTTCTGTGGTTTCATTTCCCTGAAATGCTGCCTGCTATTTCCAGACTTTTATATATACATGCACATATACATCTACACATATATATCTCACTGCTGTCAATCATAATATCCAGTTTTCTTCCACCATACTCATTAAGGGCTGTGAGCACTCACCGTGTTGGAGACCCTGGCTTTGCTGAAGGCAAATTGTCTCCAGGCTGAGCTCAGTGACTTTAAACAGGAAGACGGTGGATGAATTTTGCCATTTATCCTCACGTTTTGGTAAAGCTGAAGGTCATCAGCTATAATGGTTTCATAACCACTTTGGTTCCCACTCATATCTTCAAAAGGCAGGAAATAGGGTTTTCTTTTAACTTATTCAAGAGCGACTCGTGTGCAGGTAAAGAATTTAAGAGCTTGTGGGAGTGCTGGGTAGCACCAGCAGTAATGCGACTGGTCTTGGCTCTGCAAAGCTGCTTCTGAGAAATCACGTTGTCAAAAGCCAAATTTGAGATATTTTCTTCCATGCATCTACTCAGTAGATGAAAACAAGCAGCTAGCACTGAGAAGGGCCACAGACCTGTCTGCATTGACTTTGTGGTGGAAATAAGTCGTCTGATTTTATTTTTCTTTTTTTCTTCTTTTCTTTTTTAAGATTTGGAACAGCAAGGAGCAGCTTGCTAATGGATTTTCCAATTTAGATGGCTGCAAAAAAACCCCAAAAAAACAAAAAAATAAAAAACCCAACCTGTTTAAAGTTAATTAAAGTTAATTTATTTTTATTTTTTAGGATGGGAAGATTTAGGAGCAAAAAACCCAAACTGCACAGCTTGCTGTGTGACACATGCATCCAGATGGCTGGGCTGCCTTATCTTATTCTGGGTTTATATCTCCCCAGCTACAGTGCCTTATGTTGGCACATATCTACCTCTCTTTTGGGGCTCAGATTTACCTGACCACCTACTACTGCCTAAGACCAATAGCKATTTCTTTTGTGCTTGTTGATCTTCACTGTTTTATTCCAAGGCCATGGTGCTGCCTAACATGCAGGCATGCAAAAATAGGCCGAAGTGCAGGGTCAAAAGTAGCTTAAGTGAACTGATAGCTGCATTTGATCTGATTTGCCCAAAATAACAGGTTGCTGTTGATACGGTTGTTCCAAAAGAACAAATATAGCAACATATCTGGCTCCCCCTTGCACAAAATGCTTGCGTCTTTGGGTATCAACAGCAAAGTATTTATTTGGACACTCAACTGATGCCTCCAAGGTGTTTCGGATCATCTTTCCTGATCCCAGAATTTGGGATTACATTAATGGCTAAATTCAATCCATCCCCCCCAAAATAAATACAACCAGATCAGTGTGACAAAGGGCAGCTCTAGCAACATCTTTCTTTTTTTTTGTTTGTTTTTTTTTTTTCCATACACACTTACAAAATATCCAGCTTAGGCCATAGCTGGATCCTCACCCGGCAGTAACCTCRACTGAATGAGTTTCTCAAACAATTGAGTGAGTTTCTCTCTTGGCTTTGGGGCTCCCATTGTAGGAGCTTTCCCATCCTGGAGCTGGCTCCCGAAAGCTGCGCCTTCCCACCAGCAGAAGGACAAATAAATGCATCCTAGAGGCCTCATACTGCTTTCTGGACAAGAATGTCTCCTCACCACACGTTGAATAAGGACCTTCTCTAGAAGAGAAATACTAGGAGATGAGAAGATGCTGGGATGGGGGCTTATACCCCAGAGGTGGAGTATTTGGAATGCAAATGCTGTGAGGCTCCTGAAGCCCATTTGCTCTCCTGGAGCAGTGGGAGAGCTTAGGAGACCTCCTGAGCTTCTTTCCAARCCTCATTCTTCATTCGTTTCCTAAGAGGAAATGAGACTCTCGTTATTTTGTTCAATGCTCTCAACGGCATGAAAATTACAATGTGAAAATATTTGCTAAAGATTTTCTGCTCGTTAAAACAAAGAGGAAAAGAAGAAGAAATGGCATTTCTGCACTCTATTTTTTTTTCATTTRGGGACATCTTGTCTGAATTTGCTTCCATTTGCCTACGTGGCCCGAYGCCTGTCAATAGTTTGGACGCGAGGCAAGAGCGGAGCCTATAGCAGGCAGCAGCAGCAGCATGACTTACTGGGTCAGCTGCCTGTTATCCCCAGTTGGGTTTATATGGTTTATACGTCCAAGCTTGGGGATTATCTGGGCATACAAACGTTTATTTTAGCAAGTATAGCTAGGTGGTATTTTTAGTAGYGATAGTAGTTACCAACAGTTTCATGGGAAAGCCTGTAGTTCATCAGCCTTCACCGCCACGTATCTTATCTAGAAATGCAAGCCTCTGTGGGGGAATATTGTGCACAGCGCCGCGCTCATGGCACAGCACTTAATCTACACGCCAGTTATTTATTTTAGCTGGGAGAGGAAGCAAATAACCCTCTGTGTGTCTAACTCCGAGCAACTGGAGAAACGCTTCATGATACGGTATCGCGGTGTTTAAGATATGTTTTATCCTTATTAAAAATAAAATAAAATAAAAAAAAACAAMCCACAAAAGCAAAAAGCSAGGCTTGCGGCAATGCAGCAAGGGCCTGGCCTCTTGTCTCGGGTGAGAACGGTGCCAGACGTGGTGGAGTTTGGTAGAAAAACTCAGCAAGCAACTGCACAGAAGCGTTTTTATTGAACCGGCTTCTCCCTAGCGGCGGCCCGGCTTGCTCGACACAGCAAAATGTTGCCCACTGAACGTGTTTATTTTCCTTGCTGTAACGAGCTGATAGTTCAGTCATAATAGTGGTTAGCAATAATTCCTTTAAAAAAGTGTTTCAGCTGTTTAGATCTGCTCGGCTCTGTRTATGTGCTCTGCCATGAACTGGTGTAGGACCCTTACTGCTAACGTAGGGYGGCTAATTAATTGTTGGCCATAGAGGTCCTGATAAGAATAAACAGAGAGCGAAATTAGCTCTGGAGAAGACCCAGGAATTTGCAGTGTAAGCAAAATCCTTCCATGAGGTCATCAGGAATCCACCCATAATCCACCCGGATGGTGTATCGGGCTCTGGATGAAAGGATGGGACAAGATGGCACAAAGTCTTGGCACAAAGTCCTCTTGCCTTGCCGGAAAGCCCTGGGCAAGTCATGGAGAAAGCTCTAGAGGTGCTCAAGGAGGTGCCAACGTAAGGCTGGGACGGCCTGAGCAAAGCTCCTGGAGACAACGCCCGCGGCTGAATGGAAGGAGGAAGAGGATGAGGCASCAGCTCCGGGAAGCACGGGGAGGGGCTGCCAGGATCCAGACGGAGGGGGCTCTCCAGAGCAGTGCTCCCAGCACACCTCCGTGCCGAGCTGCTGCAGAGAACGTGGTTCTTCCGATGGACACGGAGCTCCTCACTGTGCTGGCAGCTGATGCCACGACGTCGCCGTTAATTGTCCTCACCTTTCTTTTCATCTTCCAGAATTAAGGGACCAATTTTGCCAACTCTCCAGGAGGAAAGCCATTTTCTGTAACTCAGTAAATAGCTAGCGTTATGCCTACGCTTTCGCAAGAGCAGCCAGGTGAGTATTGTGACTGTTGCCGCTGTTTGCTAACACCTTGCAGTTTGCTTTAGCAAACCATGGTACYGATGATAGAAAATAAAGAAATGCAATCTCCCACTTTTCCCCAAAGGACTGTAAGAAGAGAGCAGAAGAATAAAGATAGCAAAGCTGCAAGTGGCCTGGCTACCTTGAAAACTCATCCAGTTCTCYGGGTGGGGGCTCTTTGACATGGTGACCGGCACAGAGGGCCAGATTCCCACTTTTYGGGGAAGGGGGTTCTCATGCACCTGTGTGAAGCCCCACCAGATCCGAGGTGCTATCAGACGGTTTTGGGGCGGTTCCTACCAGCCAACGTGCTCGAGAGCAAAGCGCATGATCAGCCTGCTGATAGAAGACTTTGCCCAGTTGCTTCCCCCTTGGGGTCCCATGTAGAATTCCATGTTTTTGCCCGTCTCCTTGCTTAGAGAAGCAGCGGACAAAGCTCCTGCCTTGGGCCCCTTCTGTCTCAAAAATCTCAGTGACAAGGGGGGAAAAAACCTCCTCTTCTCCCAGGAACTTTGGCTTTTTCTATATAACAAGTGGCAGTGACACTTCAGTTGTCTATAGCACGTCTCTAAATTGGATCTCAGCCTTCACAAAAGGGGAGAGGGAATCAGAGTTTTCTTCCCCATCCTGCAGATAGAGAAACTGAGGTTAGAGAGCTCTGACTAGCAGCAAGACCACCCAGCCAGCCGGTGGGGGAGCTGGCACACGAACAAAGCCCTCCTGATTTATTAGCAAGCATCCATCCTGGAAGAAGTTGCTCTTTTTTTCTCCCTTTTTCAACAGTAAAGTGGATGGACCTTTAATAGCCCAGTTAATTAGTGGGTTGTTTCTTTCTTCTTATTTTTTTTTTTAATCAGCTCATGTTGCGCCCCCGAGACTTTCCATCCTTTTCCTTCGAGGACCAGTTTGAGGATATCGGGAAATTGCTCTCGTTCCCCGACGGCTCCAGGTGCCCGGCGTCGCTCGAGCGCCGGCAGTTTTAACCGCCCTCTTCCAAGTCGTTCCGCGGAGGCACGCCTTCAAAAAGGTTTGGATAGCATCGRCGGAGGATCTCGAGCGTTTCCATGAAATGCTTTCATCTCGGAGGCCTCGGAATGACTGTGGAAAGCAACCGGAACAAACAAATCCCAATCTCTCAGAAAAACGGCAGTCGCGGCTCTCTACTGGGCGGCTCTCAGCCCGTGGTGACTCAACCCTATTTCCGGACATAAGCACTTGTCAACCAGCCAAATCCCAAACTAGATAATTATTTCCAGCTTTGCTTCTCCAGGGCTCAGCCGTCCTCTTTAAAACCTCTCCTAGGTGCCTCAAGCCTCCTGAGCATCTTTCCATGATCACAGGCTAAGGACGTCCAAGAGCTGGGAGCTGCACGGACACGTAGCCCAGAAGGGCAAGGACCCCTGCCGTCCACCAGGCACTTTACCCAAGGGGGGAACCCTACCCTGAGGTGACCCCAGCAGAGCAACGGCCACCACCACGTGGGACATAAAGATCCCACAAAAATAAACTTTCAAGACACTGCTGTGCTTATAACCCTCTTCCAGAGAGAAAAGGCGAGTTTTCTGAGCATTTCGGGCAAAAGCAACACGCAGCAGGTCCACTGCTCTGTGGATCTGGACTCGAAATGAGGAGAAGATAGAAACTGATGCCCTGAGGGTGCTACTTGAGGACTTCTTGGCCATACAAAGCACCTGGACCAACACACCCATCTGCTTTACCAAATGGTAAATGGTAAAGGGCAGGCATTGTTTAGCATCAATTACAAAGTGAGCATCAGCACATAAGAACAGCGGGCAGAGCACTAAAATGGATTGTAATTAGACACCAATAAATTGCATCAAACTTATTCTTTTCTAAGGACACCTCACAAGTAAGACGAGTAAGAAGTTAAGGTCCATCTCACTAAAAATCTCACCACCTTTTTTAAGTTACACAATTGTGATTTAAGATGAAGAGCAGAGCTCTCGATGCTTGATTCGTATTGGACGTCCCAAAACCCAGCAGGCTGCCGTTGTCAGCGTGGCTCTACGTTCCACCCAAGTTAGCTCATCCTTCTGGGTCAGCTCAGTACAGAAAGGAGCAGAACACTGGGTCAGCTCAGTAGAGCAGAACAAATCTAATGGTGGTCATACACAACCAGGAAACCAACCAGATCTAATGGTGGTCGTACACAACCAGGAAACCAACCAGATCTAATGGTGGTCATACACAACCAGGAAACCAACCAGATCTAATGGTGGTCGTACACAACCAGGAAACCAACCTCGCGTTGGAAATATCGAGGCCAGTTCCCCGGAGCAAAACTTCCAGTAAGGAGAGACACCAGCTGAATCTTCCCTGGCCAACCGTGCCCTCTGAACACCTCGAGAGGGCTCCAGCCCTGGGAGACGCTGAGGATCCTCAGGTCTTGCTCTTCAAGGGCAGGTTGGCAAAAGCTTTTGAAGATCAGGGCAATTTTAAGGGCTCAGTGACTACACATGATTATATGAAGCATATTTGTCTATGAATGGTGGTCCCCGTAGAGGTAGATACGGAATCCACTTAGGCTGTGCCAGAAACCTGTTGAGGAAAGTGAGTATACGACTGTGTTGTTGGTCAGCTAATTGTTGYTGCAAGTGATGTCTGTATTGATTTGGCACCGGCCTTTTCTATAATGGCTTTCTAAAAAGTTTCAGTCTTGGCCATTTGTGCTTTGYATTAATCACTGACGCTTGCAGAGGCCAAGCCCTCGGTGATGCAAGTGGTCTTTACTTGAGTGAGTAGCTAGACTTGGGGAGGAGTTCTCATCTGGGCCAAGGTTTTTGCAGGACGTAGCCATTATGTTGCATTTGATAAATTAATATGCCTTTATAAGTGTGAAAAAAGCAGACGCTCTTCGTTGTTTGCATCAATATCTATTTTATCTTTTGGAAATAAGCCTCAGCCTCTCCTTTGAAGAACATCTAAGCTGAACAGCAACAGCTAACAGGAACACCTAGTGCATTACTTTCACAGCTGCTGGGAAACTATAAGACTGTTGGAGTCTTTTTATGAAGGAATTTGCAGGATAACAGGGCTGAGAGGCTGATGCAAGGCCCCCAGGCTATTACACATGGCCGTTCRTGAAGCACAAGTCGGCTTCATGCAGTCCGAAATCCCTGACGCCTCCCTAACATCACTCCGTGTTTGCTCTCCAGACCTGGGTTCAAGAGAAGAACCGGGTAACGCTTCCGAAACTGAACGCTGGGGAAAGGGCATTTTGCTTCTAAGAGGAGGCTTCAAAGGAAGCACGTCTCGYGTGGAACCGCTCGGAGCTGTTTTGTGTCACACAGTAATTGCACTGCAATGTTTAGTACTGGGGCACAGCTCTTCCATCTAGGCACACGCTTGCAGCATTTAAGTGCACATCCCGATTGCCCATACGTGGCTGTTTAGACAACGAAGACCAGCCCTTTAAACCATGAAAARTCAACCCATTTGATTGCCAAAAAGCCGTGCGGCGTGGGCCATGGGCCCCTTCCAGCAGCGGCAGCTAAACCCCAGAGAATGCGGGCTGAAGCTCTGGCACTTCTACCAGCGCGGGTGTTTCGGGGCCATCGAGGGCTCGTCTCCCTCGCTGCGTGTCTCCAGTGCAACCCTTTGAGCTTCACCCGTGGGCAGCACGAACCACCCGCGGGCAACACATTGCACCCATGGCTCCGTTCATTTAGACTCAGAGCAAACCCAGTGTTTAAACAGCCTGGCAAAGTGTTTTGCCCTCAACCGGYTGGATTTGCAAAGGCGAATAGTGACAGTACCTAGAGAATCATTTAACCCTGCTAACCAATACATGGAACTGGCAACCTCTCCTTGTGCCTGTAGGCAGAATATACCTCTCCCATTCCCATCCATCCATCTGGTGCCACAAAATGAATATCTCACATCCAGGTCATAGGAGGACTTAGACCTACCTAATAGGACCGGTGGAATTGCAAAATATATCAAATATGTTTGCAGATCAGGGCCACAGCTATACTGAAGAGCTACAGGTTAGRCATACAGGATGAACTCATCTTCCCACACAAATCAAGGGCAAAATTTGCTAAACCGAGTCTAGAAATGTTTGGAAAACCGCTGAGAGGCACTTGCAGATGCTGCCAGCTGGGGTCTCCACCCTTGGAGCTCATCAGAGGCCGCCTGGGCAGGCTGTTGCAGTCAGTGGGAGCCCTCCTGCAGGCATCTCCCCCAGCTGCAGCCTTTTCCTCGTGGCKCATGTGCTCAGCGTCCCCACAGACCATGGACACCAGGCGCAAGCCGTGCTGGAGCCTGCGTGATCCCCCAAMAACCAAACGCACGGGGCCGGGCACCTGCTGACGGCCTCGCGCAGCGGAACGGCCCCCCCAGCGCTGCAACTCACCTGCAGACCCCTTGAACGGGGCGCTCTCAACGCCAGCACCTCTCGTTGCCTGTGTAAACAGGGCTGTGCAAGAGGGTGTTGGCAGGTGGGCAAGGCCAGCCCGACGTTGGGCCAGGCAACCTTCCCTTCGGGTTTTCATCCCAAAGTCAGGGCRCGCTCGGGCGGCTTCAGAGGCACCCGTGAAAGGGAGCAAGGTGCTGCGTCCAGAAACACCCCTGCCCYGCACAAAGGACGGGGCAAAAGTTGAACAAAGCTGGATTTTCTCTCCCTTTCTTCTAAAAACGTACCAGGATTGCTGTTTCCTTAGCAAGCTCTGATGGGTTACACSCAGAGCCTGGTTTCCCCGTCCTCACCACGCAGCCACGTGGCCATTGCAACAGCACCAGCAATTTAAACAGCGCAGGCTTCACGCAGGTCCCGGACGGCAAACTCGCAATTCAGCTGAAGCGGGTCAGAGTCTCCCTCCCTCGCTCCCTGGAGGCCGGTTTCACACCAGGCATTTGTTTCTAAGGCTCAGCTGGATTCCTCATAAGAAATTCCCTGAGCATTTTGGGTGCCACCCGTGCACCTTCGTTGTCCAAGGGCATTAGCCAGACCTCCCCGGTTCACTCTGCACTGATAACTTCACCGAGTGCCCGCTCGTTTAATCTCCATTAGGGCGCTTGGCTAAACCCCAGGCTTGCATCCCTAGGGAAGCAAGCAGGACGCTCGGCCCCAGCAGGGCTCCCCAGGCCGGGGCACGGCCCCAGCACAGAGCATTTCCTGAGCACAAGCAGGTGTTTCTCTTAATCATCTCAAGTGCTTCGGAAGGGATACACGTTACTCCTTGTTTTGTCTGCGGGCAGGGAAATGTAGATCATTTCATATGATGTCTGATAGAGAGCTGGAACCTAGAATATTTTTAAATCTTTCTATTTTATTTTTGCTTCTCTGCTTACATCTGTCTGGCAGAGCCTTGCAGCTGACAGCCAGGCTGAAATACTAGTCAGTAATGTCTTTTCCCAAGATTTATTTCAGAAAGAGATATTATTTACTAGGATAACATTTCTGGATTATGGAAAAGARCTACTACTTTTTCCTTTCATTGCTTGATAGATTTTCATCAAACAAATAAAATAGACATGAAATATTGAGCTTCTTTCTCTATTACTGCTTTAGTCTTCTCTCCCGGAATAACGTAGTTGGGATTACAGTCAGAAATCTTTAGTATGACCCACTGGATTAGGAGAATCATCACTATATTCACTGTATTGGGTTTGGTTCCTGCTGCAGCATCAATGAGGAGCCCACCAAAAAGTCCATTCCCTTCTCCCAGTCCTCCATCACTCTGTTATATTAAAGACCATTAAAGATCACCCAGGTCATCTGAAGAGATGGATGGATGGATGGATGGATGGATGGATGGGTGGATGGATGGATGGATGGATGGATGGATGGATGGATGGATGGATGGATGGATGGATGGGAAGAAAGATGGATCATCTGACAAAACACAGGCGTCTGTTATAGGATCAGGAGAAGTCCAGGCTCTGCTCATCACACTGACTTGCTCTCCACCAGTTGCAGAGGGGAGGCTGCAGTGCTCTGCTTGGGTGTAGATGCCCTACCGGTTCCCCCGTTTAACCAGACGAACGTCATCATCCAGTGCAAGCAATCGGCAGCCCAGGTTCACTGCCGGTGTCCCCTGTGGCCGTGGGGAGCGGTGACGGGGGCTGTGTCCAGGGAGGGCGGACACCTCAGCAGGCACCATGGACCGCTCTCTCAGGACGCTGTGGTGGCCCCCAGCAGCTCTTTGGTGTCAGGGCCACGAGCTGCACACTTCACCCCGGACTCAGCTCACCTCGTTTTGGCTCTCTGGACGTCAAACCAGCAGACCCGGGTGGCAGCCCACGCTTTCTGTACAGCCAAGCAGTGCGGCCACCCTGACCGAGCCAGGCTCGCACCCTGGGGACACCWGAGCCTGTCACGTTTGGGAAGGAACACGGTCGTCACGGGGGCTTCTCCCTCTTCAGTGTATCTGCTTCTCTGCCCCGGATTCAGACGCGGCCAACCCTGAGCAGCATTCCCAGAGGCCGCAGGCAGTGCCCACCTGGAGGCCCTCGGCACTGGGGCTCATCCGGATTACTATCGTCCGTCTCAGCTCCATGACCCGTCTTGGAGACCTTCCCGCGTTGCGCTTTTCCTCCAAGCTTTTTTCCGCAGGCGGTTTCCCGAGTGCGTCGCTCCTCCTACGAGGCTTCCCCATCCGCAGGCACCGGGGAGCCGGCCCCRCGTGCCGGCAGGAGCGGGAGGCTCCCTGCGAGCTCCAGCAGGCCGGGCTGCCAGCACGGGCATCATCGGGTTACAGCCTCTGGGAGAAGAGGAACGTGTGGGGTGCCCAGCGGGATGGATGCGGGTTGGATGCAGGGATGGATGCGGGATGGATTCAGGGATGGATGCAGGGATGGATGCGGGATGGATGCGGGATGGATGCGGGATGGATGTGGGATGGATGCGGGATGGATTCAGGGATGGATGCAGGAATGGATGCGGGATGGATGCAAGGATGGATGTGGGATGGATGCAAGGATGGGTGTGGGATGGATGCGGGATGGATGCAGCGATGGATGCGGGATGGATTCAGGGATGGATGYGGSATGGATGTGGGATGGATGCAGGATGGATGCAGGGATGGATGTGGGATGGATGTGGAATGGATGCGGGATGGATGCAGGGATGGATGCAGGGATGGATGCGGGATGGACACGGGATGGACACGGGATGGATGCGGGAGGGCAGCCCCACGGCTCCGCTCCCCCCGGCTCCTGTGGCCACATGCAGGACCGTCTGGGGACACAGGCAGGGATGCGGCTGCACCTAATGCAAACGGAATGCAAATGCGGTGTCTTCTGCAAATGGGAGAAAACAGAGGTCATCCCTCCGTATGGACAAAACGGTGCAGGAGAAAGGCCTTTAAGAAGCATGTGCTGTTCCAGGGGCRGCATTGCGTCAAGTCTCTGAGTTCAGCACGGTGTCTGCTGACCACGTCTCAGGGGTCACGGTTGAGACACAGCAAAAGGAAGCTGCTTCGCTCCAGCCACCACGTGGAGACCAGTCCCGGGAATCACCATCCAAGACCCTGGTGGGAAATCCCATCAGAGAATCATTATGGTTGGGRAAGATCTTCAAGATAATCAAGTTTAGCTGTAAACCCATCATTCGTGTTTCTGACAAAGGTCGGATGTAAAACCCAAAYGTTGGAGATTAAAAATCCGCTTTGCACAAGTCTCTCACTGCAGCATCTGCTGCAGAAATTGGAGCTTTGCTCTGAGGAATTTGGGGCACCTTGAAGGTGGAAGATCCTCCTGACGTCTGGGTCYAGCCACCGAGAATGTCACCTCCAGCTAAGCAGACAGCGACTCCGTGGCCTCCTTACACACCGGCGTGTGAGATGTGACCGTTCCAATAGGATCAGACACGCGCTGCACTTGCAGTGGACATTAGTCAGGCTTACGGGGAGTGCTGACAACAAAAACAAGATTATTCAGTGTTTCTGTGGCAGTTTCCATTTTCAAGATGCCTTTCAGGCACTAATGAGGCATTAAACATCATATTCTGCTCTACCTCCTCTGCAGCTATTAGGTGGGACTGGCACTCAAACTGGGCGGCTATTGCAAAAAAGTTGCAAAAAATGAATCAATTAAGAACATTAAAGGWTTTTTAATGAATTTAAAAGGGCCGGTAGCACGGTTTGCGTGTTCTGCACGCAGTTATAACTACAACGAGCACTTCACACCAGGCTTATGAGACCACACGGAGCAGAAGTAGCTGCAGCCCTTTCCCACCTCCTGAAAATCCTGCCGAGGCCCATGTCCCTGTCCGGAYGGGATCGGGAAGCATTCGCATTGCATAGTTCAACAGCCTCCAAGCAGGAAACCTGGTTCAGCATCATGGCAGCTTCGGCCAGAGGAGGCTCASCCTGAAAATTCCCACAAAGCCTTGAAATCACAGCTCCCCATCTGCAAAAAATGTCGAYAAAAGCCCTTCCACACAGGAATGATATGAAGAGCTCGGCTGCCACTGGAGCAGATCCACCCCCAAGCAGCACTTGGTGCAGGAACCTCTCCCAGCACCTCTGGGGGCTTTTTGGTCACAGGAATCGTCTCGTTTCAGGTGGTTGGACCCACCTCGAGGTGTGAGAGCCCACTGCCCCACCCAGGCCCCTCCACTGCTCACTGCAACCCCATTAACAGCCTTCCTGTGGCACATGGCAATAGTCACCAGGACAAATGAGACCTTCCTCCTCAAAACGTCGTCACCCGCCGGCATCTCTGCGCGGGGGCTCTGCAGCCTTCAAAGCAGCTTCCCCCCTCAGTGACCTGCGGTTCAAGGACTCGACCTTTTAGGCTCTGTGTGGGTTTTTATTGGATAAAAGGGAAGACAACGACGAGCACGAGCAGTTTCTTGAAGCAACGGCGCAACTTGGCCTTGCTGCAAGGCCGACCGCAGGGCAGCTTGAGCAACGCGCCCGGCGCGACACGGGAAGCCCGGGGCAACGGCGGGAACTGACTCAGAGGACGAGGGGGCTCCGTCCCGCCGCCCAACCGCAGCCTCGTCCTTCCTCCGCCTCTTCCTGCCATAAAGCCGCCGGCGTCCGGAGCCATCCCGCTCCTGCCGGCGTCCGGAGCCATCCCGCTCCCGCCGGCGTCCGGAGCCATCCCGCTCCYGCCGGCGTCCGGAGCCATCCCGCTCCYGCCGGCGTCCGGAGCCATCCCGCTCCCGCCGGCGTCCGGAGCCATCCCGCTCCCGCCGGCGTCCGGAGCCATCCCGCTCCTGCCGGCGTCCGGAGCCATCCCGCTCCCTCCGGCGTCCGGAGCCATCCCGCTCCCGCCGGCGTCCAGAGCCATCCCGCTCCCGCCGGCGGCCGTGGCGCGGAGCCGCGTGGTGCGTCCCGGGGCTGCGGGACGCCGGTGCCCTCGGGGGCAGCGGGGCAGGGGAGCGCGTTGGGCAGCTCCTGCCCCGAGCGCTGCCAAGGGCAAACGCGCTTCCCGTAACGCAGCGCCGCGGCGGGCTCGCTTGCTGGAACCGCTTCAGTGGTAATTACGCTCCTCGAATACCGGCATATTTAAATAGTTTCCAAGACATAGGAAGAGGCTTTCTCCTTCCCACTCTGTTTTCCCGATGTTGTGCAGCGAGCTTTCACTTTGGACAGCGGATGATCAGGATGGGAGCAACGTGTACACAGGGTGCAGCAGCTCTCAGCAGGGCTGAGGCTCCGTATTTAGCTTTTTGTTGGGGCTGCCTTTCCACCCCTGCAGCCTCCGTGGGTGGGCATCCTGCTGGCCAACTGGATGGGACAGCATAGGACTGCAGAGAAGGCCCCAGGACCCCCTTAGCAGCCCCCGAAGGAAGGATGCCCCTTTGCAGAGCATCTAGTCCATGAGGTGCTCCAAGGTGCAGACCCCAAACCAGCGTGGCAAGATTGCGGTGGAAAACAGGGAATTCCCCTAGGACTTTGCACCAAAGACAGAAAGAGGAGTCTCTGCTCTGTCTGAGGCACTTTCCTGCGTAACCCCCTGGATTGCATCAAAGAAACTCCTGGCTGTCACCATCCATGGATCCTCCCAGCGAGAACGATCCCGGCGAGCCCAGGTCGCTCCAATGGTTTCCCATTTATTACTGAACAGCCCAACACTGCTGCCCTGGATACCAGACTTTGATCTGGCCGTACAGAGGCAGCCAGCAGTGAAGTATTGCACAAAACCAGCTATTCTTTACCCCAGTAGTCTAGGTTGTTTTAGGGAGACGCGGTGAAGACGTGAGGGAAAGGCAGAGCAGAGTTAATGGCTGGTGTTCAGGTCAATCAGGTATCGGTTCCATATTTTGCGGGCTAAGAGGTTGTCCTTTTAAAGGGCAATTGGCGCCTGCAAGATTTCATTTCGGAAAACGGGAAGAATTTCAATTTAATTTTCACTTCCTATTTGGGCTGGGAGAAACTTGCAAGATTGCAGACACCAAAGATGCTTTTTCCCTCTCCTCTGCGGAAGGAGGAGGGTTTTCTCCCTGGGTTTTTACCTACCCAGGCGTGTGCTGTGCCCCAGCAATTCCCAACTTCTTTTCCCATGAGGAGGAAGAGCTAAAACGGAGCCACACGGAGGCTCCCTGTTCCCTCTGCTCCTTCCCTGTGCTGGTCTCTTGGGAAAACCCCAGAGAGGAGAGACACCGTCACTCCGAGACCTTCTTAGCCTTCAACTACCTGCTTGCGGTTGGTGGGACATAAAAGCACCGGAGTCCTCCCCACTCCACAGCCATGCTCACACCGTGCAGTCGCTGCACCGTGCAATGCAGAAGCGCTAGGAAGGTTGACAAGCGGCTGAGCGGGCACCACTGCTTGCAGCCCACGGCGGTTTGTCCGGGTCCGTTGGAAGTTCCGCTGGCACCGGGACAGCTCCAGCCTGCAAGCGGTCTTGGGGAAGCTCCCTTCCCACCGGAGCTGCTCTCTGGATACTCCAAGACCTCCGGGTTTCCTGGAGCGCCGCCGGATTTTGYGCCCTCAGCAGCACAAAGCGGACACGAGGAAGACTCAAGTCTGCCATTTACTTYGCCAAGACAGCTGGCGGAAGCGAGGTACAGCTGAGCATTTCATCGTGTCTGCCAAGACATACTCAYTTTGGATTAATTTTAAGACAGTTTTTAAAGTGATAATGAAGGATTATGCAGTGTGCTTCTGCAGCATTAAAAAAATCACTCTCTTTTTTWAAATCTCTCATTCAGATGGGCCCAGTTTGGCAGCTCGGCGGTGCCGTTGCTTTGCGATTTGGAGGGATTCACCCATAGTGACATTTTCATCTATCTGAGTACACAGAAGTGCTGGCACAATCTGTGGGTGGTAGCAGAGCCTGCGATGTTAAAACGTGGCTACTTGAAATAATTCATTTGCAGGGAGGCTATATAGACATAGCATATGAAAAGCATCCACCCAGCAAAAACAGAGCATCTCTGATTAAATACTTAGAGGCTTCTCCTGCTGTAAGCTCAGCTGGAGCCTTTGCAGCCCAGGGTAGCGGCTCTCAAAGAGCAACGTCCCTGTGAGAGCGTCGCTCCTGAGCGGCTCCAAGTCTTTCCAGCCGTAGGAGCTCCCCAAGGGAGCACAGACAAGGGATGCCAAGTCCTGCACGCAGTGACACACACAGCGGGCACGTGGCTGCTCCTGATGCCCTGGTTTATGTTCTCACCACTTAGGAGTGGGTCAGCACAGGGTGATTTCAGCTTTGCCTTTGCGTCCCATAGCACCACGTTGTCCTGTTACTGCACGCTCCTGGAGGACCGGTGCACCTGAAGGCACAGATGGAAGTGCAGCTCTGCAGGTACATGCCCACAGGCAAAGCGAAGGCTGCAAAGTGAAGGCTGCAAAGCTGCTTGAGCTAAGGCCAAATTAATTGCCAGCCTCATCCAGAAGAACCCACTCAACCAACCGTGTGGAGCYGAGATGCTCTTCCCCACTGAGTTTAGTCCCAAGGGATGTCTGCAAGGTGCTGAGAGTCCAGGGCCACCATGGGTGCTGCTAGAGGACAACCAGGACATCTGGTAGGACCCATAGCTGGCGCAAATTGTTAACAATTCTTTGMCAATAAGTCCCACTGGCCGGGGAAGACACTGGCCTTCCGTTGAGCCTCCATGGTCAAGGCTGACCAGTGAACAGAGACTCTCCTTCCACCCACTTCCTTGCTCACATGAAGCACAACAACCACCAGCCCCAAACCCTCGGATCCAGAGGGAYGTCTGGCAGAGCTGAGCAGAACCTACAGCCCTGTCTAACCACCTCAGACTGCAACTTGCACAAGGAGGAGATAAACATATTCCTCTCCTTTAAACAACACATGACATTTTACTGACAGAAAGGTTAAAAATGGATTGGTTCCCTTAGCATGYTGCTGAATACAATTTTATGGATTATCTGTCTTATAGTCAAAGGGGAAAGTGCGCTGTTGGAGTCCGAGGGCATGGGTACAGAGCACCTACCACAACACTAGCCTGAGAAACCTCCAAAATAAAAACCCTTGATGCAATCCCCCAGTGGAAGCTGCCCCCAGTGGAACAGTTCTAGGAAGACTGGCACCCCAAYCTCAACTTTTGCCTGATATGGGTTTGGAGAGCAGGGCAAGAGACCACAACCATAAAAAGGAACGTACCGAATCAACATTTCTATTCTCTGAATCTGGTAATTCAGCCAAGCCAGTTGCGTGCAGTTATCAGTTGCACAGCAGTTATCTTGCGGACCAAGATGGAAACGCTTGGAGAGTCTACTGGAAAATCAACACACCCCAGCCCAACCAAGAGCAGCAAGTCAAGCACACAGGACAGTGGGGCTGCGAGCCCGCTCTTAACAGCAGCACACATTTCTGCAAGAGCACTTGAGATACTTGGGTACCTGTGGTACAAACTGTTAAAGGCAGCTGGCTAAGGCAACCGAGGACCTGTTGGATTAGCACTGGAAAGGATTYACCATGGGTCTAACCTCAGCCTGAYCAAGCCTAACCCCTTAGACAACCRAATCATACAACATGGGCAAGAATAACCTCAACTTCTCAGCAGAAGAGCTTGTACCAGAACCTCAGGAYGGGGTGGGAGGATGTTTGCTTCTTCCTTTCCCGTTTAATTGTAGATCCACAGTCCACAGACCTGGTGACAACAGTGTGTGCCATTCCTGCCGCTTGTCCCACGTACTCCTCTGCTTCAGGCTAGKAGGGCCTTAATTTTTCATATCTTCAAATCTGGAATATTTTTTCACTGCTTTTACTGATTCATCTGGGAGAAAGCAAGAAGTAAAAATTCTAATCTGCAAACAAACATTCCATTTTAAAGCTACGATCTTGAAAGTGTGGAGCAAGAGCTTCCCATCAGGTGGGAATTAGCATGATACTGCAGCAGGGCACATCCCTTCTTTCCCCATGCTCGGATTTAAGGCATTTCCTTCTTAATAAATCAAATGAGGGACCTCCTTATTGCAAATCACTGTGAAGGTATAAAATCTTGTGCATGCGAGCATCAAGACTGGCTGGTTGAGCAYCACTGCACTGCAGCCATTGCATCAAACAAATAGCACTGCAGACTGTACTCACTTGTTTAAAATGCCTTTTTTTTTTATTATTATTACGCATAATAAATCTTCCACACAAAGTAATGAAAAGGACCCCTAAGGTGATACTTTACAGATCTGAAGGAAAACAGTATTTGTGAACATGCCACGCTGCAGACTTCAGCACACGGCTGGACCTCCACGGCGCTCAAACACCTGCAAGAGCCGCCGGGAGCCGCCGCTTCCCGCGGGGATCCGGGGCTGCCTCGGCCGCTGCACCTTTGCCTGGCAGCTCCAGCTGCTCCATCAGCCTTGCCTGGTAATTAAACACACAAGGAAACGATGCGACCGCAACCAACCTGTTCCTCTGCTCTTCACTCTCACAGGAACGAGGGGAGAGTGAGAAATAATTCGCAGCGTGCTCCCTGCGTGGATTCGGCAGCYGGCTTGACCTATCTTATCAGATCGCTGCTTCACGTAACCCTTTTCTACAGAAAAAGCCCTTTCGAGGAAAGYTGGGTTTGCTCTGGTTTGGTGCCCTGGGGTGAACCCCCGCTCCATCCGAGCCCTCTTTCGGGAAGCTGCTSCTCAAGGTGCGAGGTGGTGGGTGGCATTCCGGGGTCCAAAAGTGCATCTTCAGACTGACCTCTCCAGAGACGGCGCGGCTCTGCCGCCTCCCGAACGCTCCTTGGCTTTGAGGAAGGGAGAAAATTACAGRTCACTGCAGCTACCAAGACAAGTCGTTCCCCTTTGACGTTTGCTTGGAGCCAAAAAAGAAAGAAAATATCCCAAAGATAGAACAAACACATGTGCGGCTCGGGCACGGTTCAATCCTTTCTTGTGTTTTACTACGAAAAATTTGCAGCTCCACTCCTGCTATTGCCCCGTCTCCAAAGCCGGTGCCATTTCCAAGTCCTGAACGCTCCGGTGCCGTGCATGCCTCTTTGCAGTCACATTAAATAAATATGGAAAAGCTTTTTGTCGTTTTTTCCTTCTAAGCTAGCATTTCCATGGATTTTCACCTTTAAATCAGCAGATAAAAGTACAAGTCTAGCACAACCTTCACGGAAAAGAGTGTAAATAACTATTGAAAGCCACTCAGGACAGCAAGTGCACCCGGTGCTTGGGCTCTGCGAGCAGGACGTGCTGGGGCAGGCAATGAATATCCGGGTTCGTGACATACGTTTAGGAACACTTCCCAACCTCTATGCTGTGGCATGCAGCGTGCTGGTGACAGGCCTGCACTCMRCACCRCTGGAATGACAACGGCGCTGGGGTYCCCGTGCGAGCGAGTACGGCCAGGAGCCTCCCCAGGGACAAAAAAAGTGAAAAGAAAGCCATTTTGGGAAAGGAGATGTTCTCTCAAAACCAGGTCGGGCCATTTCTTTTGTTCTTCCAACTGCAGAGACTGCTTGGGCTTGTTTGCCTTAAGTCAGGTATGTCAGGAAAGGACACTTCCAAACACAACAACTGTTTCCTACATTCAGAGGAATTTACACTTCTGCCCTAAGCCCTGCAAGACAAACAGGGAACTTTCAAGGCGGCATTTTCCGGGGTCCCCCCACCACACTGCCACCACGACACACGTTTTTACAAGACGTTGGCCTATTTTACAAATCCAAATCTTTGGACATTCGTGCATGCGCTCAACTTCCCGAGGTGGAGCAAAGCAARGGGCTTCGCTCTGAGCATCAGGATTTCTGGCTCTCTAAGGAGTATTTGCCAAAATAAGAAAGACTCGCTACTGAAAACCCTCCTGCCAGCTTTGTGGCATCCAAATGGGGTGTTTTGCATGTGTCTGCACAGCTAATTTGGTTAATAAGGGGTTTGCTAGCTCGCTGGCATGACAAGGGGGACACCAGTTTGGAGATCATGGCCAGGATGGTGCCACCCAAAGCAAGAGGGGCCCTGGGGCAGGAGCCACCCACCGCAGGAGCCAGCAGAGCTTGACCCAAAGAAGCTGCCTCGCTGTAAGGAAAGGAAAAGACAAACACTACTTCCAAGTGACAGTTCCCCGCCGCCTTCCGCCTCCACCCCGGCGAAGCTGAAGGACCAGACAGCGCTGTGGCAAGTAGTAACATCACACCCCATGTGTAAGGCCTCATCTTCATCAAACAAGCTCGAGGGTAGGGGACTATAAATACAAACGGGGCCGGCAAGGCCGGGTCCTCGCGGCCGAGCCGCCGGAGCCGCGCTGTCCGCGAGCACGGGCCGGCTCTGGGGCTGCAGGGGGCCGGGTGTTAACTTGTGGGGCCGGGCTGGGGCTTCCGTAGCTGGAGGGAGCCGAGCTGGCCTGGCCGCGGCGGCCGCCCCTTCAGCCCGAGTCCATGGTGAAGAGCTGGATGTCGCGCGGGTTCCAGTACAGGGCCACGGCCGAGTTGTAAACCAAGGACCAGACGTAGGGGATGAAGAACTCCTCCGGCTGCTCCTCTTCCACGTACTTGAACTTCAGCTCGGGAAACTTCTGCAACAACAAACAAGAGCCCATTGAGGGGAGCTTTGCAAACACGCAGCCCACACAGAGGCTGCAGAAAAAAAGTAATGCAAAGAACTGAACTATCAGCCTTGCAAGAAAACACGGACCATGAAGGATAAAGAGATTATTTATAGTTCCACCTTTGAGCCGGATGCTATTCTGGCACATTGAGTTTTGCCCTTTGGCTGCTGGTCACACTTCTTACTCCCAGATTCGCCCTCAATTTGTCTGACAGTGCAGACTGAAAACGTGAATCCTTAACAAAGGTCTTAAGGAAAACTTATTTACAGCAGCCCTGCTCCCGCCTTCTCGCTCATGCACATACAGACCTGCTTATTTCAGTCCTCTYTAAAAAGGATTCTGCTGTGAATTGCACTCAGCTCCCAGGAGGAGACTCCTTTGGAAAGGTCCTAAACACACACACAGTTTGCAACGTGTTTTCAAGTAAGCACAACGTAATGGCAAACTCATTTTTTTCCTCCTATTTCTCCTTCAYTTTCCCAATATAGAAGTTTCCAGGACAGAAGGGCTCTTTTCCCAGGAAGCAGGGGGGAGGACGGAAGCGTGGCCAGACTCGTGGGTGGCTGCTGGGAGATGCTATTTGCAGCTTTTGCTCACAGGTTCCTCCGCAGCCTGGGCCCGTGTTTTGGGGCAGAGCGGAGCCTATTTTTGCATCGAGCTACTCAATCATATCGCCTGCTTCTAAATGATGCCCGTGTCAAGAGCTTGGCAGAGCCTCAGAGAAAAGCCGCATTACAATGATCACTGGGCTAAGATAAAACATGGCCCATTTTATTATTTATAAGGCTGTGGCTAAGACTAAGAATAAACTCGACGGTGTGACACGATCGGTACAAGCGCAGCACTGGCCGAGAAGCCTCTCTGCCCATTAATAATGGAGGGAAACCCTATCACCTTCCCCGCCTTCACCGCACTCCCTTTGCCCGGGCCGGGGTACGAGACCCTTCCAAGGGGCATTTCGGGGCCCCTTGGCTTCCCGGGTAACTCCTTGAACTTTCGCAGTTGTATTCACGGCTGCATCACTGGGTTTCGTTTCCTCTCCGTCACACACTAAGTCTGAGGCACACAAGTTCCCCATGACTCATGTGTGTCCCCAAGCCATTCTCCTCCACAACCTCTCTTCCCCTGTCTGTTCTGACCATCCTGTTCAACCTCCCACAACATTCGTTTCCTCAGTCTTAGTTCCTCACCAAACTCACCCTCAATTCTGATTTCCTGTATCTCCATGGTCTCTCTTTATCACATCTTCTATTCTCCACTCACATTTTCTTTTTCCTCATCCCAACACGTGAAATTCTTCCCCTGCCATTTCCCCTTTCTTTTCTCAGCATTAAGCACCCTCTCTTTTACCCACCACATCCCAACCCTGTTGCCCTTGCGGGGTTTCTTCTCAGGTGATCCTCCTGGGCAAAGCACCTTGAAGATCCCTACAAACACTTCGCCACTTCAGCTCTCATCATCTCATCCTGAGGTTCCTGCTAGGACTTTTCTGCCTTGTGAGACCCTCCTCTTTGCTGATGTCCTCTGTTCCTTCCCCTTTTGCCTTTCCAGTTCCCAAGCCATCCTGCCTTAGCCCCCTGCCACTCCAGTGCTCCTCTCAGGGCACTGGGATTCCTTTGGCAAGTTCAGCTTCACCCCAGACCAGACCTTATGTGTTATACATAGATATAATATATAGATATAATACATATATGTATTATTATTTTTTAAAAATTGATACCCTACCTCGCTTATCCGCAATGTAATCTTCCCCACTTCCCTCCTAAATGCTTCCTGACTTGTGGTCAGCGTAGATAGGAACGTGTTCAGTTCAGCATTGCGTCAGCAGAATGAATGGTTAAACCTCACGATTAACCCACTGTACCATTTCCTAGCAGAGAAAAGCCCTTACACAGCTGTCATTCTCCAACCTAAAGGTGGCTGCACGCCAGTACTGCAGCATGGAGCAGCCCTTCGGAGAGCGAAGGGAAAAAAAGGGATTAAAGATGCTAATTGCAGAGGAATAAGACACCAATAACTTTTTTTCACCTTCACAGCCACAGCTTATTACTACTGGTTTTGCCAATACCTGTGGCACCAGTCCGGGACCACTCTGGACTCCTATGCATCTTAATAAATGTCATCGTTAGCTTTAAAGCAGTAAGTAAAAATGTTTTATTAGAAATTCCAGTAGCTACATCCGAGGTGCTCAGCTTTTACCATGCCATCGTCTCCCTGCCTGAACGGCTGCACAAAATAAGCTAGATAGCTGCAGTATTTGCAGGCAATAACTGTCACGTATTGATTTTATTATTATGCTTTTCTTCAGACTGATCAATGTTGCCATCTCTTGTGATCACGCTGCATTGATTTAATAATCAACGTCCAATTAATGACAGTCAATCACTGCAACCACCTTGGACTCAATCACACTCAGTGTTTGTCTCCATTGTGCTGCAGGTTGGGAACATACATAGGATAATAAGATTCTAAGGAGAGAGACAAGAGGAAGATGAGTGGCACAGAATAATCTTAAAATCACCACGTTCAAAGCACCTCAAAACGTTGCTGACTTACTGGACTGACTTTAGAACACCTTAGACCAGCAAGCACTAAATACCATATGAAAAGTTTCACCAGGGACATGAAGCTTTAAGAGTTTTGACATATGGTAAGTCAAGGCAAGTTGAAGCAGAGCTCTGTGCCCCTTCCCTTGGGCACGTGCTGCTTCCAAAGGAGCAAGCTGAAGCCCTTGCCCGTGCTGCAGAGGTGCAGGAGGTGACACTGCATCAACGTTTCAGCAGAGCTGTGAAACACCCAGGTCACAGGACCCTCAGAGCACTGAGTGGGGGACACAGCGCTGCTGACGTGTGCATGCTTTTGCTCTCGGGTTTGTTTTCCCCYTTTTCCCCCCACAAAACACCACTGCTGACAAAACTCCCCAAGTGGCAAGCCAAAGCAGCAGTRAAGGCTCCAGCAGAGGCATTCTTTGCATTCGAACCCAGCCGCGGCCCGAGCAGAGCCACCTCCAGSTCGTTCCCAACAAACCTCCCCACGACCCGCGCTTGCGTGATGCTTCAAGCCCAAGGTAGCGCTAGGATCGAAGGCAGACTTTGAACAGACGACGCTTATCAGCTCCGGGGAATCAAGCTACCACAGCAACCTATCTTGTTTTCTTCTGCCAGACAAAGCAGAAGTCAGATTTAGTGGTTGGGACAGGGGCAGAGAACTAGACAGACCCAAACCTTTGCAGCCTGTCTGGGCTGTCAATCATATGATTCGATGAAAAACCACAGGAAGTCCGATGAACAGATGCAGAGCCGAACTGCAATAACTCTGCCACCACAAGAGCTCAACAACAGCGTTTTTTCTTCTTTTTTCAGTTAACGATTAGGGAGATAACATCACGACCAGCCAGCAGTGTCTGGCACAAGGCCAGGCAGCCCGGTGGCATTAAAGCTCAACTGCTTTAGCTGTACATTGAGAAAAACATAAACCCTTCCATCACACATCAAACATTAGAGCTGCTGGGAGGCTGCAATGTCCTGTCAATGCATGGTCTCCAGTCCATGATAACACATAAGCAATGGGGATGGAGCAGCTTTGAGAGACATTTTTGAGGTYGTCTGTGCCTTTGCTTTTCACTGATCTAGGTATTTTACTGCAGGGAAGCAGGCCTAAAGAAAGAAATGGGATGGCTGGTATGGAAAAGAAAGAAATCAAAGGGTTAGATTAACRTAAAACTGGAGAATCTTCTTTTCCCTGAGCACTCTATATGAAACTCTTGGTTCTAAAACAGCAAGCCAAGACATGGTAGTACTTTCAAAAGCACACGACTGCTCGAGCAGAAAAGTWGCACTTCCAAAGAGCCTTTTGCATATCGCAGTCAAATTGCCATTGACTTGCCACGAATCAGAAGCTTCAAAGTCTTCGTGATCAAGTTGCATACATCTGAAAAATCCCTTGTTTGTACCCTAATGACATGCTGGCAAATCATGTGTTTCATAAAACTGTAGCTAGAGAATAGTAATATGGGGTTAGATTCACACAATTATCTAAGGTATAGCGGCCCTAATGAGCGTTTATGCCAAAGCTGGTAATCATGGTAGAGCCAGGTTTAGTTCTGGAGCCTGCCTYACACCAAACMCCAAAGAGATGGAGCCATAAATAGYTGGGGCTGGGAACAAACATCTCCCTTTGCCTGCAAAATCCACRGTGCCACTTTCAGATCTCATCTCCCAAATCCTAATCTGCACCAGATTAATGACCAAGAGTCCTGAAAACCATCAGCCTCGCACCTTTTTCCTGATATATACACATACATACGGAAACATCTATAGAAATATATATATGCGTTCATAAATACGCAAGCATATATAAGCAKTTAAGTGCTCTGACAGCGTCCAGCTTTCCATCATTTCTGGAAAACATTTGCAATTACTCGTTCCAAAATACCGGCAGGTCAAATTTTTGCAATTATTTATTTCTTCATGGGAAAAAAAGTCATTTCATCTTTCACTGCTTCTCTCTGCATTTACGTTATTTCTCTTGGACTCCTGACCGAAAGTCAATACTTGAGGCGTCTGCACGGGTTTTCATGCCACACCTGCCCGATACCATCTTCATATCTTTTTTAGGCTTAAAGACTAGACTGTGCGGTGGAAGGTTACACTGGGGAGACAAGGGGAGCAAACAGGAAATCTTCTAGACTAAGCAAGAGCTGCACATTTTGCTCAAAACCCTGCCTAAGGAATAGGTGCAAACTCGTAAAGACTGAGAGCAATGACCCGGAGTGCATCAGATTTTGAAGAAGACTCAGAAAAACCAYGAGGGCAGAAAGACTCTCAAAAATGTACGCCCAGGTTGAATGTCCTGCATGGTTTAAGCAATCACATGAGCTGGAGCAGAAGGGGATGTTTTTCCCAGGGAGTAAAACTCAGTAAACAGATAAGCTGCCCTCGTGTAACGCGATGCGACCTTCCTCGCCCAGCAGAACGGGGAAGTCTGTCTGCAGACACACACATGTTTTGGCCTCACCGATGCGTTGCTTCCGCTTCCAGACCACAAGGGACAAAGGTTTGCACACACCCATGGCRGCATTAAAATAAATGTGCAAGGCACGAGTGGTGAATTTACACCCTAAGGCTTGAAAGGCCGGAGGAGCGGGCCTGTCTCTGCCCAGAGTTCAGCAATTTGCTGCAGAATCCTGGTCAGTTTGGGAGAAAAATCAACATAACAGCTGTGCCGAGATGCTTATCAGCGAAGATGCAATAATTTAAAGAAAGTGAAATATTTGCAGCAGTCTTGCCAGACAGCAAAGCTTTCTGGAGGACCAGACTGTCAGAAAGATTGCATTTCTTTGCAGTACAGGCTTGCAAACACACACCACTTGGAAGTCCATCTACAGGGCCAGGGATGGCCACAAATATTTGCTGGTTTCTTATTTTCTTCTTATAGCTAGGCGATAATGCCAATAAATGGCCACGGATCTCATTCATATCACAGAATTGGTTTTTGTCTTCAAGCCACCTCTTCAATCTGTAAACTCTCCAAGCCCAGCACAGAGCACCAGGCCTCCCTCCTTCCTGCAGAGGGAGGCTCAAAGTGAGGGTGACCGTGACCCGCAGTTGACTTGGGTGGCACTGCAGAAGGACAGGAGGCCTGGGACAGAAACACRGGCACCTACAGACCATACTCACAGTGTCCCATGCGGGGACAGSGCTCTAAGATGCTTCGGAGGAGCCAGCTGCCAGCTTCAGGCTGTCCTTGGGCTGCTCCTTGGCAGAGCACTAGAGAAAYTGGAGCCTTGCTCAGAAGCTTCTTCCACAAGCCCAGCCGGATGGAAAGGTTTGGAGAAAAAAAATCCCAGCTGCATGATTGCTCCCTGCAACAGTCGTGCTGCACAGACCGTACTGCCCAACACCAAAGGAGGCAGGAGGGGAGCAGCGATTCCGTTTGGCTGCTGGTCTGCGGGTGAGTCCTCATCACGCTTCTGCCCATAACTGCAACATCAACACTGTGGCATCGGCCCACGGCCAAAGCAACATCTCCTTGGACAACTGGGACCACGTTCCTCTCTGCTRTCACTGCAGACCCGTGAGCTGCAAACATTACGGACCGGTAGAAATGACAACTGCCTCTTCCTGGAGTGGCTAAGGAAGGGGGAGAGGAGCCGAGCGGCTCCAGGAAGCCACTTATCTGTAACATGGTCACATCCCTCCGGGATTCAGCACCTCTGCCGCCCTCTCTGCGTGATGGTCCCCAGCGGTCACCCTGGTGCCAACACTTAGTGGGAACTACCTAGGTGCACCCAAGGATTAACTGCAGCCCTCTCCGGAGGGGAATGCTGCTCTGAACCGTCCGCTCACAACGCCGGCTGCTTCCGCGCTCTCACTTCTTGGTGCTGGGACTGTAAATATCTCAGAYATCTCTCTAATTTATGCATTTAATTAAAAGACACGTATAACATCCACGCTGTTTGCATTCAACCCGACACTGCAACGAAAGCTGTAATTGCCTCGTGGATTTGTATGCTTCACTCAATCTTATTTTCATTCCTTGATTTAAGCATAACCGTAGAGGTGAAAACGTGTCGAATCACCAAACTGGGAGAGATTATATCCCATTACCTAGTTCATCTGTCAACCAGGGCAGAAATGTTCTGAGGAATATTTTTCTCAATCTACCACATGCCATGAAAGCTTAATTTAGATGACTAATCCAGAGCAGACACCTAAATCCTAAAAGTGGAAGAGCAAAAGAACCAGCTTAATTGAAACGTGGCTGCACTGTGTTTCTGTTCCTTACCTTGTTTTCAGTTGCTCATAAACTCTCCAAATCTTGCAGCTTCTAGGATCAAATCTTAGAATTTAACCTCAGCCACATTATATTGGAAAAAAAAAAAAGGAGGGAAATGAGGGAAAAAAAGGTATTAAAATAGAATTAAATAAATGAATAAATCCATTTTTAATGGAGCTTTCTTTTTAGCCACCTTGCCTGCTGYAACAGCAAATGAATGCACGAGGTGGAAATAGTTCTTATCAGAGGAGAGAAAAAAATGTCAACTGTGGTGATACCCAGGGATGGACTGTTCCACGCTACGTTTTGTCTGTGTAAAATTTAAACTCTTCTGCTCAAAACCTCTAGGCTAATTCCCATGGAATAAGAGGATTCTCATTCATTCCCATGGGGTAACAGGATGGTCATAGTTCTATACATGCCACTGAATACATCAAATTTAAGGAATATGATGCATATATATGATATATCTACTTAAGGAATACGTTTTTTTTTTCTTAATTCCACAGTCAAATTATGTCAGCTGAAGTAGGTGCCTTTTCATGGTCTGCAGCATCTCAAGAACTTCCACGGAGAAATCAGATTCAGCTGCTATGTTCACTTCCAATTTTGCTGACTATTTCACACCGCAATGAAAGGCCAAGACTAGACTTCCATCTGCACGTAAAGAAATATTTGATTCCTCCCTCTTGCCACCTCGTGTTGCTGTCAGTGACTGGAGGCTGCGCCTCGTCTCGTGAGCCCTCTCCTCCATGACCTGGCAGGACATCAGAGCCTGCACGTCTCACTGCTGGGGGGATAGCAGGAAAACGCCACCACCGACCTCCTTTCCTCCCCTCAAGCCACGTTGCTAACGCTGCTTTGCTTTGCAAGGCAGACCCTACACGTGAGACACTTGGCCCTTCTCATGCTGCTGGTGCTACGGCAGAGCACCACCACGCTGCTGGTCAGTGAAGGAGGCAGCCCTTGCAAAGCACCCCCCTTCRGCCAGGATGCAGAAAGACTTTTCTGTTCCCTACAGGCTGCACAAAGAGCTGCATTTCTTCTTTTTTTTTTTTTTCTTTTTCTTTTTTTTAATAAAAACCTCATTTTGGCATCTGGATATTTCCATACAACACATTTTACAGATGGTATGTTGGCTGTTCAATTCCAAATGTTACCCAGGAGTTAAGAGGCAACCGCCACTGCTTGCTCCTCCTGCTTTGCTATCCCTTTTCATTTAAACATAATTGTGAATTTTAAGCACAAAAAACCTTCTTATTTCCTAGGCAGCCACCACATTCACAAAACTTGCTAATGGACCTTCCACCTTCTCCCTGTTTTGCTCAGAGMCCAGCTCGGCTCCTACTCAGGTTCAAAGGAATTCTTAAGTTTACAACAGTCAGAGTTTCCTGATGGACTAATCCTGGGTCAGAAAGAAAGAGGGAGAAAAAAAAATCCCTTTAATAACTGTTGTTATAGGACACTATTCCACCTTCTAAAGCCTCTGCATGTAACTGCACGAATTCTCATCTKGTGCCTTAATGGGAAGCAGTTAATTATAATCCACAGGCTGCCACAGGCAAGGCTGGAGCATTAATCAGCCCGGCCGGTTCCAGGGCTGTAGCTGGGGGTTCAGTCCTGCACTGCAGCCAGCGGAGCCAAAYGAGGCAGCTGCGGAGCCGAGACCATTCCCCAAACCCCGCGTGGGTCGTGCTGCCTGTGGCAGGAAAAGCTCTCGTGCTGCCCGTTTCATTCCCCCAAGAGTGGTTTGCTTTGCTTTTTACATTTCTCTTGATGTGAAGAATTAGCCTAAGAAGATGCATTTCTCCCTGCTGAGGAGAGAGTAAGTACTGTCATCTGAACTTTTAAATCAAGTTTTTTTTTTCTCCTTAAAACTGGTTTTGGATAACCCAAATGCTATGCAGGCTTCAGCGCAGAGCTGGCCTGCCTGGCTTTATTATCAAATATCTCTTCCCAGGTAACGCCGGTAACTGCACAAGGTGATCTCATTCCGGTGCAATTATCCTGYTTGGTGAAGAGGGCAATTACACCCTAACGAAGCGACTGAACCCAAACTGCAGTTTCTAGAAGGGAAGATTTTTTGAGGGGTGGAGGAGGGAGAGATACTAAACCTCCGCGTCCATACTCGCCTCCACGAAGAGCAGCTTGGGACTAGGAGCGTCCTGCGCCAGCCCACCCTTCGGCTTCCCCTTGGCCGGGGCAGCTCATTCCTGAGCTGCAGGATTATGCTCACTGAAGGCGCTCGGCTGCTCGTGCAATACCCAGTCTGCTCCGTTCCTTCATCGCTGCGTGAGAGCTGCCACTCGGGATTCCGGAAGGATGTGCAAAGTCCTCTGTGCAAGCAGCAAGTAGATTCCCTGGAAGCGGATTCCCTAGAGAGCTTGGAGCAARTTGCTAGTAGAATGGAAAGGGGGTGGCCAAAATACACCCTACTTGGGATTTTCGGAAAAATCCCCAGCATAATGCTGAGGTCAATGAAAGCCTTAGCCCTGCATGTAAGGCCTGCATCCCCTGGATCTGCAGTTATACAACTGAATTATTATCAGATGTTTCTCCATATTAGTCCATCATCAGCCAGTCGCTTACCTTGAGGGAAATGAAGATATTGTACAAGGGCTGAAGGGAGAAACACGGTGAAACCGTGTGGAGCTGCTCCTGATGGTGGCAACGGGCTCTCAGGGACCATGACAGGTTCACTGTTTTTGCCCATGGGTAAATGTGAATTTGAATGCTGGTCCCTGMGGGTGGCACCTCCTGGGCCTTGACCATCAGCAGCTTCTCATTTAGAGACACCAAGGATCTCACTCTGCAGCACGGCCAGCATTTACCAGCTTGCTGATGCTGGTTGCTTTCAACACTGCCTTGTTAAGGGAGGAAGGGTCCAACACTGCAGCAGAGCTAAGTGAGCTAAGGCAGCTCTCAACATTTTTAGAGCAATACTACTTTTTTTTTTTCTTCAAAATGCAAAAAACCACTCTAAGTGTACATAAATATACATGTATAACATATATATGCATTATATATGTGTGGGTATATATACATACACACACATATATATATTACACACACATATCAATGACTTATTTCTCACTGACATATAATAATTAAAAAAAAAAAAAGTGGTGACTGTTTTGCTTCCCCTAAGACTGTCACAGGATAAAGGGGCTGTTAAATCCATGCAAACCCAGCAATATACTCAGAAAAAAATCGCATCCTCKTTGCACTTTTTGTTGTCAGCTCAACTCAAACCATCTACGTGAGAGCCTCCCTGCAAACCAAACCTTAGTTTTCCCTCTCCCAGCTTAGCCAGTTTCCGCCAGCAATGCTTAAACACGGGTCACGCAGGGATGGGCAGGAATCCTTCGCCGTGTTCGTGCAGCGCGGCCCGGGTCGCCAGCGCGCCCGGGCAGGGCCAGAGCATCCCGCGAGCAGCTTCCCTCCCCGATAAGCGCGCGGGCCGCGGGGGCTCCGGCGAGGAGCCAGCCTGTCTCGGCCTTATCGGCGCCGCGCGGCACCAGGAGCGCAGCCGGGGCTCCCGCGAGGCCGGGGCGCCGCATCCCGCTGCCCTCCAAGCGCGCGGCCCCGAAGAACTCGGCAGCTTTGCCATGTTTTAGTGCAACTTGAAGCCAAGTGCTAGGAGCGACTCTGTACTCCGGGCATTTAAAATCCCCCTCCCGTGACATTTTAACAGGGAAAATCCAACTGCAGAAGAATAAATCACAGATATATTTTGGCAAGAGGCAGACGAGGAGGGATAGATTTTCATGAGGAAGTCTTGCAAACTCCGGCACCGCAATTTGATGATTCCTGCTTTTAAATTAGGAGGGATTTGTCCAAAAAGTTACCTTCAAAAATACCCTCACTGATTTTATGTCATGCTAACAGCCAACATAAGCTCTAATTGCAAAGAGGCAAATATGCCTGCCTGCAAGCTCAGCTGTGCTTTCCTTGTGGCGCTTAAATGCCATCTTCTAATGCTGAGTTAATCTGTCTGTTTGCTCCCTCTTATATCATTACAAACCGAGTCAGAACGCCAACATTTTCACAGGAAACTCGAGCAGCTTCGACACGCAACGGCGCAAACTTTTAAAAGGCTAAAGCTAGAGCTTGTAAAAATAAATAAATAAATAAATAATGCCGCCTGATGACCCCTAAAGGGAAGATAAAAGGAGAAAATAGCTCAAATAATAACTTCAGGGCCTTCATTACAAAAATCCCGGGTAACTTTTCAAGTGGCTTGCAGGCTTGTAATAGCGAGGGCGCCTGCACTTGATTAGCTACCCCACATGCCCAGATGTCCCAGCACCTGGGAGAAAGCGCTGCTGGTTCGAGGGCTCACTGGGAAGCAGAATCGCACCAAAAGGCAAAATTGTTTAAAAAAAAAAAAAAAAAGAAAAAAAAGGTCGGGGAAGCTAGTGCTTGTCCCCCATCAGTTGGGCTGGGTTCATTTTTATTGCATCTTTAGTTTTGGTGGTGAGCTCAGGATAGAGACTGATGGATAGAGATGGTGGACTGAGAACTGGCTGGATGGTAGAGCTCAGAGGGTGGTGATGAACAGGCCTGAGCCTAGTCGGTGTCCTTCAGGGATCAGTACTGGGCCCGGTACTGTTCAACTTGTTCCTCAATGACTTGGACACGGACACCCTGAGCAAGTTTGTGGATGACACCAAACTGGGTGGAGTGGCCGACACTCCAGAGGGCTGCGCTGCCATCCAGAGGGACCTGGACAGGATGGAGAGTTGGGCAGAGGAATCTCATGAGGTTCAACAAGGACAAGTGCAGGGTCCTGGGCAGAAATAACCTCAGGCACCAGGATAGATTAGGGGCTGACCTGCTGGAAAGCAGCTCCGTGGAGAGGGTCCTGGTTGACACCAAGTTCCCCATGAGGCAGCAATGGGCCCTCATGGCCAAGAAGGTCAATGGACTCCTGGCTATATCAGGAGGAGCGTTGCCAGCCGGGCGAGGGAGGGGATCCTGCCCCTCTGCTCAGCCCTAGGGAGGCCAAACCTGGAGTGCTGGGGGCAGCTCTGGGCTCCCCAGTGCAATAGGGATGTGAAGCTGCTAGAGAGCGCAGGGCTACAACGATGATGAAGGGACTGGAGCACCTACTGTATGAGGACAGACTGAGCGAGCTGGGCCTGGTTAGCCTGGAGAAGAGAAGACTGASAGGGGATCTCATCACTATGTACAAGTACCTGAGGGGAGAATGTAGGGAGGAGGGGGCCAAACTCTTCTCGGTGGTGGCCAGTGACAGAACAAGGGGTAAGGGGCACAAGATGAAACCAGTTCCATGCGAGGAAGAACTTGTTTGGTGTGAGGGTGATGGAGCCCTGGAACAGGCTGCCCAGAGAGGCTGTGGAGGCTCCTGCTCTGGAGACCTTCCAAACCCCCCTGGACGTGACCGGGTGCCCCGTGCTCTGGGTGTCCTGGAGCAGGGGGTTGGACTAGGTGATCTCTAAAGGTCCCTTCCAACCTCAACCATGCTGTGATAAGCTTTTTTTTTCACTTCTAGGGAAAATGCTCTCACTTGGCTTGTCCTGGCACACACCATAGTATGATCTCAGCTTTGCTAGGATTTCACAGGCATCCGGCTCAGGACTTAGTGACAAATACAAGCTAGGAACATTAAAAAATAAAGTTCTTTATGTTAACAACTTACCTGAGTTTGCAAACACACTATGTGGCCTTGGAGGACTATACCAGAGCTCCACCCGTTTTTGCTCATGTTATTTAATGATCACTTTAGACCCTCAAATTATACAAGGAGAGAAGCAATGAGCACATCTAACTTGGACATGGAGCAGAGCAGTTATACTAAGATGAGAACCTATGAGCTGAATGCAAGCAGATAATCAAGATGCACTTATTGCTCTGAGAGACCAACAGTGCAGCAGTTATAAGACACCTAAGTCCAACTTTTCTGCTCTACCAGCTGCCTGCTCTCCAGCCACTGCAGTTCCAGGCTGCTGAGCATCCTCAAGTGAAACCAAGTAGTCTGAGGCTTCTGAGCTCACCCAGAGCACTGGGTTTAAAACGAGATGGCTGCACCTTGGAGCTGCATGTGAATAACTGGGTAAAACAGGCCGCGATGCCTTCGGAGTTGGGTGCCAAACAAGAGCATTTCAGCTGCAAGGAGGCACAAAGCCAGAGCGGACCAGAAGCACACAGTCAACAAGGAATCTCAACCAGGCACACAATCACTAAGGGGTCTAGAGCACGACTGTCCTGAAAGGCAAGGACAGCTTAGACTGGCAGCCCACCAAACTGCCAGTTTAAGGGATTAGACTGGTTTCCTTACACCTGCAAAGACACAGTGCAAAAGCCAGTCCCACGGTGTCCTTTAAAGTGACAAAGACGACACACAACATCCATCTTCCCGACTTTATGGGCTACTGCTAAATCAGCGTCACCTCCACAAAACAGAAGCAAAGGAAGAAGCTGGAGGAAGGGCATGGAGAAAAGCAGAGCATAGACTATCTCCACCCCTAATTAATCCCCATCAGTATGAGCCACACATTCCCCAGCATGAGATATGTGACATCCTAGGCAGCTGCTGGGACTCCTGGCCTGGTAACGTCTCCGGAGCGTGAAGATATGGCTTGAAATCTTTAGCCTGTTGAGGCCAACGACAAAAAAAATCCATCGAGACGCGGATGTTTTCCCATGGATCTCTAAAATGCTAGGATATAGCAATGAATGTTTCAAGGATGAGGAAGAAAACAAGGCTGAAGCGCTCCATTCACTCGCAGTCTACAAAGGAAAATTTTATGGAGTGCTCTCTCCAAGTTAAAAGCATGGTTATTATTTTCTGCTGGAAAGGATTTTGGCTCATTTACAGTAAGAAACCGATACTACATGAGAAATAGTTTAAGGAACTATTCAAGAGCTTGCTAATGCATATTTTCCTATGCTGATGCTGCAATGATGTTTATATTACTCCTCGATAGGGAGGTGTCAGAAAAATCTTAGTGTATTTCTAACTGGGTGCCAGGAAGACAACTAAAAGAAAATAGCTGTTTCTTTCTGGTCCTTGTCAACAATGCCAAAAGTTGCTGTTTATTTTTTTCCACTCTCATGGAAGAATTTATAACCATTGCAATAAACTAAAGCTAAAATACTGTTTTAATTCCAAAACTGACTGACAGCTGCTATGCCAACGGAAACCTAAGTTGTCTGGAATCGTGGGAGCATTTGGAAATGAGCTGCTGGACGACTCTCTTCTCAATCATGTTGTAAGAAAAGTAAACAAAAATGAAGCCCTGGAGAAATTTCACAGCTAGAAGACACCTGGGGAGAGGTGTTCCCCATTTCAAATCACCCTGAGAGTAGCACAGATATAAGGTATCGGTTGCAACGTTAGCTCAGCGCGCTTGGGGCCAGACCTGGCCACCCGCGAACACACGGTATCTTCAACTCAGCCATGACCTTATGGGCAAAAGGACCTGGCCGTACTGACGAAGCCTCAAATCCTGGCAGGAACAATTTTCAAGATCCACGTAAACCTTTCCTGGAATGGCCACTCTATCAAGAGTTTTAGTTGCTTTTTTGTTAAGAAATTCAAAACACATCATTAATAAATAAAGAGATATGCTGTATAAGTGACTTACCACCCCATGCCAACTCTTTAAAAGCCTTATGTCCAGCGACGTGAAGTTTYGGAGTTTTGCATTAACTGCAAATTTCAAGTCAAATTATGTTTCTAAGGGCTATAAATTTACTCTCCTTAAAGTTTCCAAGTTGCCTGATTTCTTCTACCTTTTATTAGGGAAATGAAAATGGAGCTTCTGAAAATGGAGCTCTGTTAGGATTTAATCAGCTCATCAGCAGCCCTTGCATTATATGTAGCTACACATGAGTTTCTCTAAAGRCTGCTGAAACACATTTTATCCGTGCAAATTTCAAAACGGAGTCAACAAATTTCAGAGACTCTGCATGCACGCATGCTATAGCTAATTTAGTTTGGCATTTGGCTTCCATAGTGCTTAAAAAGAAAGGGAATCGAGCATATAAGCAAAAGCTTAAACAAGTTTAAGCGTTGCAGTGTTGTTAATAAGCATACCTGGACCTTATTGCAAAGCTTTCTTACCATGCGCTGCTTAGGGTGTTCTTACAAGCTAGACAAGCTTACAAGTCCCATGAAGGAAGCGTTTCTGTGCATTATCATATCTATGTTTAAAAATGACTATCTGTGGCATTCYTCTCTGAGCTATACCTGAGGTGATCTGTGTTTCGGTCCTCAGAATTCCTACTTCTGGAATTACAGACTTAAGAGCAGCTGCTATGTTATCTTTCTTTACAGAATCTTCCAAAATACATCACAAATCAAGAACACTGATATGATGAAGCATTTGGGCATTCAAGGCATGTTAATAGTCACATTTTTTTCAGCAATATTGTTCATATACTTAAGTTAGATCTTGTCTACACTCCAACTGGCGCCACTAAACTACATGGATCAAAACAATACGACTGCCTGCTTGGACATACTTCTTGTAGTACGGTGTCACTGGCTGTAGTTKAAACTCACTGTCAACAACTCAAGCAGCTGGGCTTGCACTGAAGTCAGAGCACCTGCATGAGGCTTTGCCCTGGTGCAGTCAGACACGTTTATAATCCCAGCTGAAGATTAACTAGTGTCATCGGAGTGCACGTGGTGACGGCTGCCCGCTCACAGCTCCACATGGACAAGTTCCTCCCCGAGCATGAAGCCCATCAAAGCTTCCTAGATGTTTTTTCTTCATTYTCCTGGAATATGGATTACCCGCAASCKTTATTTCTCAAGGGATGGGGAATACATTTGTCTCTACCCGAGGTCTCTGAGAAGCTGACCTCTAAAAGCAAGGCCTTCAAGCGCAACGCGAGTTATTACTCATCCCTTGCCGGGCAGTTCAACGGAAGCAGGCAAGTTTGACATCCCAATTCAGGATGCAAGTTGCCAGGAGGAAATACACAATCTGTAAATATTATTCTTAGCCAATGATCGGGGCTATGGAAARGCCCCCGAAAGCACTTTGTTTAAAATGTTCCCTACGCTTCTCCCATTGATCTGGTCTTCTTCAGGTGAAGGGTTAACAGGCACTGAGGGTCAGGGAGGGAAGCCGGCACCCCAGATGCCTGCCTCCTGGCAGCCCTGAGGATGGATTAGACACAATCCCTTCCATTGCGATGAGTTCCTTGACCCTTCAGTCAGAAAGACATAAATATCAGGAAGAATTCTGATGAAAAATTTACTTTTGGGAAGCTTTCTATCTCTCTTGCTAAGCACCATGCCCCAGGGCTCTGTAGCAGAGCTGCTGATCTCCGCAGCTCCTTCCCTGTGGACATGCAGTTACGTGCTCCTCTCTCTGCCTAAGGCCCAGGCCAGTGAAACTGCTATAACAGTTAAACAAGTGCAAAAAAGAGCTACATGCAGCTGAAAAACTGCAGATCTGTTGTAAGGTTTCATTTAGATTACCGAGGACTGCAATTCTGCATCGTGGAGCCTACAGCATCTTGCTGTGGCCAGACAACCCTGGGGCACCAAGGACGTCAGGACACCAGTAACAGAAAGGACAGTCTCTCAGGAACCTGTTTCAGGGCATGAGATGATTTAGAGCTTATAACCACCACTGAAGTGGACCTGCTCACTGGTGCCTTGATAATCTGGGGCAGCTTCCCTGTGAAATTCATGGAGGTTGAAGAAGTTGGAAGGGCATCATTAATAAGAGGTAAGCCTCCGAGAGGTGCTTTTAACACCTAAAGGAAAGCTTTTCTTTTGGTGTCAAGAGACTGAAGGCTTTTACTACTGCTCCTTTTACATATTCTGTGAATTTTTAATGCTCATGAAACTAGAATGCACTTGGATAAATATTAAATTTGGTACCATAACGAAGAAGTGCAAGCTGAGAGTGCAATGGCACGTTTGCCTAACGCAACAAAAACATATGAACAAAATGCACATGGATGACAAAATAGTAATTGACACAGAGAGGAAAGAAAAAAAAGACCAGAAAAGAATAAATGCTACTCAGAGTACGTTCACAGAAATGAAATACGCTTAAGTGGCTCAGCGGATGGGAAGTTTCCTTCTGAAACATTAAATGTGGCCTCTTGAGCGTGATGGGCCCCCAAACCCAAACGCCAGCTCCCGGTCAATAGCCGACACTCRAAACAAGTTTTGCCACTTATTGCAGAGCAGTTATCCGCCGCCTAACTCCCCGTGGCAATGCCAGACAGCTGGGGCTCCAGGCGCAGCCCTGCTTCTCTCACGCTCCTACCCCGACAGCACAGAGAGCTCTCCAAGGGGAAGACAGCCAGCCTGCGAACGTCTAAGAAAAATAAAATAAAAATAAGGAAAGGAGGAGGCCAATTTTCACCTATCGCTGCGATCTCTAAATTGCCTTTAATAAGCTTCTGCAATAAAGCAGGGAGCCGGGATTGCGGGCTGCTCATCTGCGAAGGAGACAGCTCTATCTCCAAACTGCGGCTTCTGCCTCTGTCCCAGGCACATTAACTGCCTTTATCTCCTCCCCCAGACTGCAGSAGCAATCAGCAGCTTGCGATTTTGGCACTTGCCCTTTATCGGGCTGTTTATGCCCAAGTCTTCTAAAAGGCTAATTGCTCAGCTTGGGCTCTCCCTGCCTTGTGCAGCATACGGTTAAAAGCATATGGCTAAACAACATTAATTACATGGCTCCTCTCAAGCAGCAATCAGGTTGCTTTGGGACTCCAAGGAGAAAACACAAGCTGGAGCTTCCGTTTCCCAACAGGGATTAGCTGAGCGGAGCAGGATCCCTTTCCTCGCAGGTAGGGTAATTTCCGGAGGGCCGCTGCGAACACCTGTGCCCGCTCGGAGCTGCGCGGCGCTTCCCACGGCGAGGGCTTTCCCAAGCTGTTCCCAACAGCTATCCAAAAGCCACTTGTCCAAAYTGGCTTGCCCAAGCTAATACGTAATAAAATATTGCCCTTTCAGTAGGCTATAGGGGCTGCCCTATGCATTGAGGTGGTTTCCAGCTCTGAGGGCTGAGCTTAGTGATGTGAACCTCCACCGAGTCCATGGTACAGGCCAATCAACCATGRGTAGGGCTGCTCCCACCCATCTCGACATGCCCAAGAGAGTTTCATTAAAGATACGTGGATTAAAGCATTCTCCTTCATTTAGCTGCTGAAATTGCCTGCTCCTGCCAGCATATGGTGTAACTGTATCTTCAGCCTGATCTTAAGATGATTTTTTTTCAAGCTTTAAAAGAGCTTTTGCCAAAAATCTCAGAGACTGAAGCAGCAAGACCTGAGAAATGGTGAGCACGGTGAGACCCTTTGGAGCCAAGCGCAAGGACACAGGGCCAGAAAAGTTGCAGTGAAGTTTCTACCGGAGAGAATCACTTGTGCTCCTCATTGCTACCAGCTTGGCGAAGAAAGGGAGTCGGGAGCACTCACACGTTCATGCCTCACATTACAGATACCCGGGTCAGTGTCCCCAGCCTTCCACCATGGAGAAGAGTAAAACCCGCTCTGACCAAACTGCCTCTCAGCAGGAAGGCTTTGAAATAMATGAGAAAATCCAGTAGGTGAAAGTGGGCAATATAAAGGAAATATCTGCCAGAATGCATAGCATTCACCTGGTAACTCTGTYCTGAAAATCACCTATTTTGGAGGAAAGGTAAGAGCTACAAGTCCCACCTTCAGCATCCTTAAAATGGAAAGTACYCTGCTGCTTGACAAGGACTTAGCTTAACACTTCCCCAAACATTTTCATAGGCTGACTTAAGCTGCAAGACAAATACGTAGTTTCGAATGCCGTATATCATTAATGCACAAAAAGTAAATGGGATTTCGTGCTCGGAAAAACATTTCTTTAAATTGTGGCCCGATAGGCAGGTCAAGCTACTGCACTTAAGTACCAGATAAACTTGCCTTTTTTTTTTAAGTARCATTTCTTTTTTTCACTGATGGCTCTATGTCAATAAGGAACTACTGCAGTCTCCTTACAGGAATTGTCACAGCAAAAGCAGCTCTTGAGATGAAAATGCAAAATATACGGCGTTTYAGTGGACCCTGGTTTTGCACACACTCCCACCGACTGCTCCCAGCAGCGTCACGTAGCAAGAACACAAGCTGAAGGGCTGAGCGGAGGATTTGGATCCAGCAACTCCTCTGCTATTATTGGGGCTATTTTTGTCCTGCTGTTCAAAACCCAGGCTCTAGACCAATCTGTTCCCAAGTACTTAAGTCTGATTGACTTGCTACATGTACTAGCTCCGACAGGGAGGATGGAGGGAACAGTAGGAGAGACGCTCGTACGTGCAGCCGGCTAGACAGCTCCCACTGAGTGTTTTAAAATTGCCACGGTATAAATAAATTACCAGCTGTCGCCAATGGCCATGTATACCCAGTACGCCTTATCAGATGGTAATTTCCTAAAGTTACAGTAAAAGAAAAGGGTCTTGAGAAGAAGCTCCCTCTCAGCAAGGAGTACACACAGAAATGATTCTGCAGGAAGCAGATGGCATTTAAAATACACTCAGCATAGTGGAGGGGGGGGAAATGGTGGCATATTTTAAAAAAATACATTCAACTCCCATGTATTTACTTAGGTACTTACACAGACTTGAGTACTGAAACATCACATAGCCATTAATGGATTTTAGCTTCATAAAACCTGTCAAGTTGGTAAATCCCTCATGAGATTTGAAAGATTCTCAAAAGAGACCACAGGGCTCTGCTCAGGATTATCTAGAAAGCTCATGGGCATGCTGGCTGCACTTACAGGTCCGGGATTAATTTTCACTAAGTCGGTTTATTCTTAACCCCAGACTAAAGCCACAGAAATTTATCTTTGCAGTACTTTGTATAGACCTATATGGAGGTCTGGAATACTAGAGAAAGAAGAATATAATAACTTAAAAAAAAACCCCAACAATGATGGTTACAGCTTAACTGAATGAACAACGTAAGAAAAGACGAGATTTCACCTTAAAGGCATGACCAAAACTCCCTTAGCCTCAGCTAATTTTATTTCCTTCACTTGGTCCAATTTAAAAACAAGAAAAGCCACYTAAATGTATAAAAAAATGAAGAATTTCAATTGAAATAAATCCACAATCTGCAATGCTCAACCCCTTATCACCTCCCATGATTTCCTCTATAGGGAATGATATTTAGACAACACCTATGTAAAGGACACAGATGTAACCGTTTGGGAACCCTGTGCTCGGACTGCGTAGGTCTGCCCGCACTTACTCTCAGCCTGTCCTTGGGCAAAGCAACAGCTCCTTGTTTGATGATTTCCAGAACTCGCTCCACTGACAGCTCAGCTCCAGCTTGCTCTAATCGGGAGCTGAAGAAGCTGATCACCTGGAACGAAATAAAAAACAGAGCACGTAAGAGCAGGAAAGGAGATCTTTTCATCAACTGACATACAAAGCCGACATCTTCTTCATCTGCATCAATACATCTGTGCTTCTTGAAGAAAAATCACGTGTCGCTTGTGGKGTAATCAGGCTGACTTCGTTAGTGACAAGTTAGCACAGTTATTACTGTTCTCCTGTTGCTGTTTTTAACGGGTGCATGAACTCACAATTTAACACATGCAGATGAATTAACGAATTTAGGCTTTCAAGTACTGGTATTGGCATATACTTATAGTTGTATCTATTMATAATATATATGGAAAAAAGCTTCTCCTACTAAAATGCTTCAAAAACTGGGCCAGAACAAGCATTATAAAATTCTATGTTTTTTCTATCTTTAATTTCTGAAATTAGCACATTGATTTCAGAGAAAAAAATAGATCAGTATTACAATCAACTCGACAACACAGAAATATGACAAAAAGCCAGCAATCAGCAATCAAAATAAATGTTTAGCAAACTTAGCAGTAATCCTGTCAYAATCTGTCATCGGATCTAGACACAACAGCTCTAGCTGGATTCAGATCTCATCCATGCRACTGTGATGCCACTAACCTTGGCAAAATTGGGACCAGTAGAGAAAAGCCAGTGTCTATGCACCCACCCTGGCTGSATGAGAACCAGAGAGAGGAACTACTGACATAAAATAAATAGATCCAAACTACCCACGCAATATTCGAAGGTGAAGGTCTGAGTCCTGTTTGAAACAGGGAGCGTTGAACAGCATGGGACACATGCACCAGAGATTACAGGTCATAACACAACGACTGGTAAATAGCACCAAATTCAAGTCTCAAATGCATTTATTTGCACTTATCTTGTTCTTTGGGATGCTTGAGGCTGTCAGGTCTACCTACTGCAGTTCAGGCCTGAACTTCTTCAGTTTTCAAGAATTAAACCGATCCTTATTTAGTCAGTGCTTCCAGGACAGAGCACTTTAAGACAACTGCTAGATATCTCGATGCAGTTACGACAGCTGACATCAGTTGGCTGCTTCTTTTTTAAAAATTATTTTTATTTTTCAGCATCTAAAGCTACAGCAATTTCAGCAACGAACAGAGCTCCTCTTCTCCCTAAATTAACCACTCCCCCCAGGACACCCATAGGCTTTGCCGACCATAGCTCCACACAAGGAGCTTGCACTTCCCCTCTCAATACTCATATTCTCCATGTGCCTCCCGGGTGAGGCCAGGCTGATTTTCACCTTATTTTCCCTCTCTTTCCTCTGTGTCCCAGCTGGCCCTTGTTAGCTGGAACACAGTTAGGTCACGCTTCAAGTTTTATCCCCTCCAAAGCTCAGTGGGTCACAGGAGGAGCAGACATCCCAGTGTCAATTCTCCATGTGGGACATCAGACAACTTCCACTTCTGTGTGTCCTTTCATGCCCCAAAGAGCACAGTTTGCAAAGCACAACCCCTATTCAGAAGAACTTCTCAGAGAGGGGATCAAAACCTTGGAAGAGAAGGGCATGGCAAGGGTAGGGCACGCAATTTCAGTGCCCACTTGAGTCCTCTGGAAGAAATATGGGGTGATCAGAGCCCTCTTCCAGGCGCCAGGCCTGCAGAGGTGCCTGCCTTACTCCCTGTGCACACTTCTGCCAACTTCCTAGCCTTCTCATACCCTTTGGACACACTCTGCTCTGGAAGCAGTAATGTCCACTCGTATCTGAATCACAGGCTCCGGCGCACTGAGCAATCTTTGTTAATTCTCCCCAAGTAGAAGSGGGAAAAGCATAGAGCATTATAAAATCTCTGCTGAGCGCTCTTTGGTCTGGAGTGAGACACAGCTGGAGCCAGAAACTATTACCCTAATTATGCCTCACAGCTCAGCTGCTGTTAATAAAACAAAGACAGCTGATGGCTTGATTACTCTGAGATTCAAATTTGTTGTTCCTCTCCTGTGATCCTAGAAACTCTGGCCCTTGTTTTGAGCAGGTAGATCTACCAGATTGCAGAGCAATTTTCTCTAGAAACTGTGAAGCACCAAGCAAGGGAGATGCAGACTGATTATAGTGGTTTGAAGTTGCTTTTGGGAGCTGTTTTACTTCAAACGACAGAAGTGTGGAAATCAGTCAAGTAAGAATTCAGGTGGCCTTCCRTAAGCTCCTTACAATAACCTCAAGTACCAGAATAAGGGGAGAAAACTTGACTGCCTCTGGTAGATGTAGCTGGTAAATCCCAGTCTTATCCATTAGGAYCCTGGATCTCCAACCCATGACAGAAGGGAGGATGTGCCGAGTTCATCAGCCAAGGTGCTGGAGACAGTAACCAGAAATGATGTAGCAAACCGGCACGGACAGCTYGAGCACGAGGGGCTCGTCAGGAGACGGCTGCAGGTTTGGCACAGAGTCTGGGACAAGCTGCTGGAAGGGGACATGCAGCACATAGAGGAATGACAGAGTTGCCCATAGACTCGGAAAGGAAAAAGATTCCCTGTGTTTCACCACTTCTCTGTTGTGTCATCACCAGCGAAACCTACCCTCAGCCAGGCAGGCTGGTGCAGAGACTGCATCCCACTGCTGTTCCCTTGCTAGCTCAAGTCCTGCTAAACCACAACAAAAACACTGTTTTACATTAGGCTTTTAATCTGGAGGATAAAATACTATCATAACACATAATAATAGGCTTTTAATCAAAGGGATACAATGCTATAACGCAAGCATCTCCTCCTTTGTAAAGTCCAACTCTCCAAATCTTAACCTGCTTTTGAAAGATTTTTCTGTAAAACAATTTTTTTAATGGTAACCAGTCTTTGTTGAGTTGTGTTTCATACACAACAAAAGCAAACTAGGCTTCCAATATTTTCAGGGGCGAGAGTTATACAGAGGACACTCTACAAGAGGTATTGGTTTTTTACCACTCTGTTAGTAACAAAACCAAAGAGAAGGAGCATTTTCCTCCCCATTGCCCAAATTCCCTTCTTTGTAGCCAAAGGCCAAACACTTCACCTAGTTACCTGCTCAGACACAAAAGCTGCAAATGAAAGCTTAAYATAATTTTAAGAATAGCTTTTTCCTTTGAAAGCACTTTCAGTATTTTCTCCAAAGAAGTAACAAAGCGACACTTAAAATAATAATGAAAATTAAGAGATTTAAACTCCGCATCCACTTAAGAGGAACAGGTTTGCAGTGAGTCCCCTGAATTGCCTGCACCCATATCACAGCGCACATCCAAAGCCCTTTCCATGCAAGCAACTTCCAAAAGTTCTCTCCAATGTTGCTTCCGTTTTAATAGAGACTTGAAGATACGTTAATATGGGATTAGAGAGCTCCTCATGAGGAACACCTGAGCAGYATATAGATGAAATGCTGTACTGAGAGCCAGCACGGCTTGGCCCTCTTCACAGGGACCAATGCCGGCAGCGGGAGCTACGTAACGGCCGGCGGCTCCGTGCGCAYGGCTGCACGGAGGGGGCCTCGTTGCACGGACACGTCGCCAGAATTTGTGCCGTTAACAGAGCAAAAACCTCTTAATGAAACTTCTTCTCCGGAGTGATTTCCAAAATGATTCTTYGTAAAGCTTTTCCCCTCAGGAGGTCAATCCTCCCGCAGAGACTCGGCTTTACTACTTTTGTTTCACAGCCAATAAATTTACAGAATATTTCCAAGGATGAAAAGCGTTGTGAGGAAGCTAGAGTAATGTATATGGATTTCAAAGAGGCATTCTAGGTCTCGGAGGGTTTCTTTTTTTAGATTCTGAGGGAATATCCACAGCATCCATCATTCTGCCTGTCTATTGTATCCGACAGCAATGTTCTCAAGTAAAGAAACACTCATTTTGATTTACCAGAGCATCCACCGAGCAGCGGAGCTATCAAGGACGAGATGTTTTCTCCACTTGGTTGCTTTCAGTGCAAGCTCAAGAGCTGCGAGGCCCCAACCCGTCCCCAGCGCCGTGCTGCTGCCTGACACCACAACTCTTAACCCTCTCCCATCGCTAAAAATAACAGGGCGATTCACGGCTGCCTCCTCTGCCCACAGTTTTCAAGGTTAACGCTGCAAAAGGAGAAGAAAAACTTGGCATTGAATTAAAAAGTTTGGAWTCCTTTGTCTTCCTTTTTCTTTCTTTTTTTCCTCCCTTTGTAAAGAGATGAAAAGAGAAAGACACTTACATATTTTGACACACGCTCTTTTACATTTCCAGCCTAGTTCCCCGCAGATAGAGTAACCCGCTGTATTCACAGCACACTGAAAGGAAGGAGGGGGGAGAAAAAAAAGAAGAAGAAAACAAACCTCTTGTCATAAAGTGCTACAGGATTAGCACTTCATCTAAGCAGATTCCTTAGGAAACCATAAATCACGGCCGGGATGGCTGGCCAGTGGTCACACCCCCTGTCCCAGAGCAATCGCGAGGCAAAGACGACCCTCGCTGGAGCTTCGGACCCACTGCTCCGGCTGGAGAAAKGCAGGTTTGTCAGCACAGTGCAAGGACTTGGCGGGGAAAATTATATCAGATTCATCTGGAAACAAGAATAKGTTCAAAGAGCTGTCAAGCTTTCCAGGTCCTCTGCTGCTGTGCTCCCTTCCTCAACGTTTTTTTCAGATAAGAGTTGGTGGCATTTGGKGGCGGGTGGGAATCACTAAAAGGCTTTAGCCAGGCTCTAGCAATTAGCAGGATCAAGGCTTTTCCATCAGCATTYTAAGGAAAGCCATGAAAGATTAGTTTTAATGTTCACTGCAGGTCCAGCAGGGCTTGAAGCAAAAGTTGCTATTGCCAAGCCAAGTCGAAGCCACCTATTTTAAAAACTACCAAGAAAGTATCTTTGGAGAATTAAATTCCTCAGAGGAAACTGCGTGGATCTGATCCTGTAAATCGTTCAACTATTGCTCCGGACCTCCTGATTTCTATCAGACTGTTTTGCAAACAAAATTCTCGCAGCTCCTCGTTAAGCCTGTTGAACGACACCGTATCTACCACGGGCTCATCGAGGTCTTAGGAAATATGAAAGTAATGAAAGCCAACGGGTTCTCATCATGGTCACGAAACACATTCATCTCCAGTAATTACCAGTGAGGAGTTTCTGCCAAATTCCTGACACATCTGAGATTAGTGACCAAATTACAGACCACCTCTGAAACAGAGGCATAGAGATAGTTTACAGCTGAGACATTTCTGTAGGAGGCCAGCACGGGAACGATAGAGTTCCTCTTTGTTCGCCATCCAGGGGAAGCAGATCYCACTTAGCTAAACAAGATGCCCGGTATCCTCTTAAGATGACTTTCTGAAATGAAAAGTAAATTAATGGAAAACAGAAGGCATTTTGATTTCAGTTTCTTCTGCACAACATTAGCTGTACCCATATGTTTTCAATCAGCTGGCAATGGTGATTTTTAGCTTATTTATAAAAACCTAGAGGTGGATGATGTAAGTAGCGTTCAGTGGAAGTAACACTTGAGCTAGCGATGACCCTAAAGCATTACTAACATGAGAAAGGCTTTAGTTAAACCTGTCTGCGGATCTTCCTCACCGCATTTTACGCTAGTCACTTGTCCTGTATGCCACAAGTATGAAGAGCAGGTTATTCCCCTTCCCTTTACAGCAGAACATCACATCGTCCTTAGTCTTCCTTTGGTTAATGAGCACTGAGTCTGCTTGTCCTTGTAGGTTTTCTACAGCTCTACATTCTCCCCCGATTGATGCTGCCAGCTCACAGCTTTGTGCACACTGCCTAAAACCAGCGTTATTTGGCCACCCCACCGCTCGCACCAGCAGGCTGGAAGGACACCTCCAGGTTATGCTTCTTTTCTGTACCCACGCAGGACGGTAGCAGATGCATCTTTCCACTTGCACAGTAAACTACCAGTTACTATTTTTTCCTCTGCATTTTCCAACCAATTTTACATCCACCTTTTGGTATTTTTACCTCTTTTAGGCTTCCCTATTTGGCTTATGAGAACACTGTATACAACAGAGTTTAAAAACAAAAACCAAAAACCTAAATATGTCATACCTACTTTACATGTTCCTGACAAAGCAACAGGGCAAGTTTTTAATGTCACAAAGTCATTACAAATTGCACATATCCTACACTTCAGTCAGTTATCTTTAACAGAGGTTATTAGTATACTCTATGGTAGTATCCCTATACGATACACAAATCTAGACTACAGTTTAAGGTAAGATATTTTTATGCCCAGTGTTGAGAAGGATTTTGCTGATGCTGGCTTGATGCCGCCAGGGCGGTAGAAGGGACCACACTGGATCACRGAGGGATGCACATGGTTTCCGCAGCTGGGGTACCCCAGCAGCATCCAATGATGAGAATCATGCTCACATTTCTACTCGAGTGTGGAGACAACCCAGATGTTCTCAGCTGGGCAACAAACAGCAAAAAGTAATGACAGACGGGATCCGCAGCACAAACTGAGCACGGGTGCTTCACAAAGGTGGCTTCGCTTCTCCTCCCACCCCTTACCCAAGGCAGCAACCATTTACCTACCAGCTACAAGCTCTGGGACCATCCCTGGGCCAGAGTGGCAACTTCCCAGCTTCACACGGAGCGCAATGCGCTGCAGCCCAGCCGAGCTCCCCGATGCACAGCAAGCTGGCCAGTCCATCCCCCTTCACAGAACCGCCAGCTTTGGTCAAACCGAGAGCCTGGCTAGCTTCCCATGCAATTGCTGACCCTACRCTCTGCTGGATGTTTAAAGAAAGATGTAAGAGGAGGTCAAGAATAGCAAAATCTTCCCCAGGAGTAAGTATAACCTCGCAGCTTCCAGCAACGTGCAATTTAGGAATTTCTTGAGCCAAACAGTGGAGCCACATTTTTGTACTTTGCAGTCTTTAAAGGGCTTTTTCTTTCTCCATGAGTTTCTGACCCTTTTGGAGCACATTTTCACCTTGGACATTYACGACGTCCTGTGGGGGCTATGAGGGTGAGTGGCTGGGTCCGTACTGGATGGTGGCAGTGCTGATAGCACATATGAACTGCAGGACGTGACAAGGTTGCAAAGGAGTCAGCCGAATCTCATCTTTTATTCAGATCTGCAAGCCTGACAGCTCTCACCACTTGCCAGCTGGTGACAGGTACATTAAAAAAAAAAACCACACACACTTTTTTTGACATCCTCGCTTCTCCAACAAAGGAGCTATTTTAAAATTCAAAATTCTCCCTTGGAAAGCTTTAAATAGTTTCAGAATGTAACTGACATTATGCTGTAACCCAGTATTAAGTAGCTTGGGAGAGGAACTGTTTCAATTGTTGAGGAAAACCTCCATTTAACCGCTCCAAAGGAAAGGACCCGCTGCCTTGTCGGGAAGGCGTGGGACTGTCGGGCAGAGGGCCCTAGTCACCGCTGGTTTCCCTTATTTTGGGCCAGGAAAGCTGAAAAGCTCCCTATCTCAGACAGGAATGAAGGCGGCGGTCATCTGGACTGCACCATGTTCCCTCCTTACGCAACCTGAAGATAACTTGTCCCAGCCATGCAGGCAGGGTCTAAACGCCTGGACTCTGCAGCTGCCAAAAGCTTGGGAGCCTTGAGCTGGAATCCTCCAAGCTCCAAGTCCTTGCGGGACCAGAAAAGATGAAGTGAGAACAGAAGAGGAAGGGCCAGGGACAAACAGGATTGAAGTCAAATGTTTTTGTCAAGAGTACAAGTCACTTCCCCTTACGGGGCATCAGAAAACTGTCGATCCTCTGTACTATTTTAACATAAAAGCCAAACGAAACAGAGAACCTCCGCAGATTTGTATTCACCTGGAATAAACAAACTATTCACTGCAGCAAGAAATCTAGCACCCCGTTCAGCTCATGCTTCCAATATCTTGCATCCAGTGGTCACGGCATGACCTCAAGTATTGCTCAGCTCTGCAAGTACTGACTAGAGGAGAGAGAAACGCTTGTTGCACTTCAAATCTGTTATTTTCTAGCAGGGATCATCACTCACTTTCTYAATATTAAAGCCAGTATTAGATGGTGCAGAAATTACCTAGTAACTGTTTTCAAAGGCCACTTTCTAACACGCCATCAAGTCAAGAGCTACACTGAGAGCAGGTTCTGACCCACAGTCATTTCTTTTTTGTTTTCTACTAAAATTTCTACCTACTCAGAGTGATTGCAGACCACTGTGGGCAGATTCTTTGGAAATCAAAGTAACTTAAAAACTGAGGTACAACCCAAGGAATGAGGCAATTGCATGTCTGCTCTTGGCTGTTTAAGAAAGTCTCCCACAATCATTTATTCAGTGCAGAGAATGGAAGAAAAGAAAAGATAACTTGACAATGCAACCCTGCTTTTTCTGCCCAGAGAGGTATGCTTATATATGTGGAAATGTGTCCTTCCTTAGGTACGTGAAAGATTTGCTGCAGGTTGGGAACTCCTTCCCAAAATCCCCTCGAAGCAGCCCTGGGTCTCCTGAGTAAATAGACATATTTATAAACATATCCAGAGTAAGTCACAGTTAGAGCTCAGAAAACAGGGGCGGGAAACTCAACATTTCAGTAAGTTCTAAAAGAAGCTGCTAAGAGACAGTGAACAACAAAGCATAAGCACTCTTCAAGTAACATACCACTCACCAGGTCTATATTTTGCATTATGTCCTGGAAGGAAGGGTGAGTTCGAAACTGCTCAAACAGATCCCGCTTGTAGAGCAGCGCGTACACCAGGTTCGGGTTGTGGTGCARGGAATTGGTCAAGCAGGAGTTGATGATCTCCAGCATCATGCGGATCACCTCCTCGATCACGTTCAGGTCCTGTGCCTTTAAGAAAGGAACAAAAGGTTAGTGTGCCCTTTTCCATTGTAAAATATATTAGGTAATAAAGATGGGGCGCAGGTAATTATTACTAATGGGGCTATTAGCTGCCTAATGTCTCAACGGTGAACAAATCTGGCATTCCTCAATGTCTGGGAAGAGATGTGTTTACTCCTGCAACTACCACACTTGAAACTAGAATGTAAAGCAGCCATTTAGCTCGTAGCTCAAGTCTCTCAACAGGAGCCATCTTCTTGTCCARAAGAGCACTAACATATTGTAGGTAGTCAAATTCACTACAGATTACATGAATTTGGTCTTTCGGCCCTTCCTGTGCTAAGTAAAAGCAGTTTGGTCTATGTTTAATTTACTACATACTCAGCTCAGCCTTTGTTGGAAGGTTTGGCGAGAGGTCCTCCCACGAGGCATAGGAAAAAAGAAGTCAGATCTACTTTGCTTATACAGCTAGATCTCTCAGACATATCAAAAACTGCATTATGAGAACAAGGAGAATCCAACTGCAAGTTTTTCTGGTTGGTACAAACGAGAGTGGTCTACAAAGAARCCTACAAAGCAGTCATGTTCTGAGCTCTCACAAGGCATTCGARGACTTGATGATGAAGATGGCACGTTATGGATTTTCTTCTGAATGTGAAGATCTCCTTTTTTAAATTGTTCTTAAACTGCCTCCGCCATCTGATTACCTTCATTGGTAGCTAAGCACATTGGCAGAACCCCTGACAAAACTGCTCGCTGCAGCTGCTTAACCTGCCAGGGGCATCGGAGTCTTCTGACAGAATCAATCCCTGCACTCGAGTCACGGGCAGGTCCCTCTACGCGGAGTCTCCCTGTGGGCATGGCACGAGAGGGCCCCACGGTGAGCCACAACGAAATGCAAACGCTACAAAAACACAGGATGTCTAACTGCTTCATTGGGAACCCAGGGAAACACTCAGACCTGGCTAACACGTCTGCAGAGCAGTACTTGCCCACCAAGTTGGACTTGCTTCTGAAGACGGTGTATTACGGTGGCTTCCAAAAAGCTCCTCAGCTGCTGTGGGCACCACACAAGCATTCAAAAAGAGATGCTAAGGTGAGATGGACGCTTCCTGTTCTCCCTAGCTTTATTTTGGTGAGGTAACTACCATGCCTGTAAGGAAACAGCACTGCCCTATCCACATTTGGATATCAGAAAYGCAGAGCCACACGATGGCTTTTCAAATACTGCTTTTTCACCTTAAAACAGGGGAATAGAGCGAGGTTGCAGAGAAGCCCTACGAACCATATTATAACCTCGTGTCCTGGACCAACTGCCTGGCTTTGCCTTCCAGCAGCAGCTCCAGATGGGGAAGCTGGAATCCCAACCATGAAAGTTGGTAGCTACAGTGCAGCTTTTTACCTGCAGCTGAGCATGCTACAAACAGCACTTATATGAGGAATTAACTCTATAAAAGAGCACAACGCGGGACTAAATCCCAGCGTTGCACATATATTATCTGCAGAGCTGTGTGCGCCTATAATTAGCGATTAAAAGCATTCTTAAAAGCTTAAAACTTCTCAAAACAGGAACAAACAAACAGAAAGCCAAGGCCAGCGCTCGGATGAGACAATGGAGAGATGCCGTAAGCGCTGATAACGCCGGCGCTTTTGTCACTCTGTATCCMCAGCATCCCGCAACGGCCCCTCCGCATCGAGACATGGCGTCAAGGCAGATATAAATAAGGTTACAAAAACATCTTGCAGCTCAAAGACAAGACTTTTATCGCCCCGGGTAATATCTCTGAGACCGGCTGAACGCAGCTGCAACCCAGAACGTGTATGGCCAAGGCAGCAACATCAACAGCAGCAGCGACTAATAATTTTCTGGACTGGATTTGGTTCTTATAAGACACAGGGGGGTGGCAAGACACTGATTTTGGGGCACAGGTGTGACAAGTATTTTCAAATAAGAGATTCGGCAGAAGCGATGATGTATTCCTGTTGCCAAAAATTTACAAGTAGCACGTGCCTTGCCCGTTTTAATTTATCATGGTCTTCCTTTGCAAAATACCGCCTATTTAATGCTGATGCCAATGCTGATGAACACCACTCAAGGTCAGTCTTTTCTGTCTTTTTGATTATGTCTGTAGAAATGACTATAACCTCCATTAAAAAAAAAAAAAGTGGGAAGTTACCCACTTTTGGTAACTTGGCACCCAATTTCTGCAATGGAGATCCGGCCAAAAAAAGGCAAGGGGATGAGGCAGAGCACTAATGCTACTATAGGCAATTCTATGTGCCGCATGTTTCCTTCTCAGGATAGGAATTCAACGTGCCAAATGCTTGAAAATATTTTCAGTTTTAAGCAGAAAGAGCCAGGGGAAAGGCCAGATGCCTCATCATGTTTTGGCTGCTCAAGAACCAAACTAGTCCTATGGCCACACGCAGAAGACCCAGGTACCATATGGGGGAGTCTGCACCCCTTCAGTCAAAAGCAAAGGGAGTGAACAAGTGGCAATGCCAGAGAATGGATAAAAAGCAGAGAGGCCACGGAGGAAAATGTGGCAAGCCCAGAAATGGGAACATTTGCTGCAGAAAAGCAAATCATAGACGCTAACAAGAAGCACAAGCTGGAGGTGCAAATGGTCCAACTGTGGACAGAGCTGCATGCTCCAGTCTCCAACCAATGTGAAGTCCCGCCTTCTTTTTTTTAATTGAAATACAATTACTAATTAGCTTGACACCCCGTTTGGCAAAGCATGTCGGAGCCTTCAGTAAGGATGCACTGCAAAAAAGCCACAACTCGCTGCCGTGCAAGAGCGGTTCMAAAGGACACTGCTGGAAACCTGCTTCATTTATGGTACCTGTCTTTCAGTTACTCCTGTCTCGACACTGTGAGGGCTCTTCCTCTTCATTTAATTTGACGTTAAATTAATTTAAACTTTTATAACAATAGAGGGCTGGTTTTAAAGGTCCTAACAGGAATGAATGCAAAGCTCCAGCCTTAAAATGTTAACAATTCATAAGAGAAAAGAAAGAGGCACCGCCATGTATTATTCAGGTTAACTTTGCTTAACAGTCCCCCAGGTCTTCTCTAGTCTAAGAAAAACTGAGATAGAAATTATTTCGCTATTTTTCGTTCCTCCTATACATACAAAATAGGCATGTCAAAATCAGAATTGCACTCACTTGCAAAGTTATGAAGAGGTATTCATATGCAAGGRTGGACACAAGTCTGTTTTTTTGGGTGAAAAAAGCTTTGTATTGAGTTTCTGAGACAGGAATGCTCTAGCTGAAGACATCTGCCACTCACACGTAAACCAGATTAACCCCGGCGTTCCCAGACAAATGCCAACCACAGCAATTGCACAGTGGAATTGCACATTTCTTGGAGAAATATTGAAATGGCGACTGCACAATTAGGAGCCAAATAACGACAGCTTTCTGCATGGTAAAAGGCACTAGTGCACAAATATAATTCTCATCTCTTACCCCTCTGTTATACTGTAATATAATGTTGTTTCGTTGCAAGCTAAAAATGACTTAAGTGCATTTTTTTCCTATTTTGGTTTGAGCCCTATAGTGCAGTCCAGGGGTTTGAACACAGTTTCCTGACTAGTAGCTCCAAACTCASGGCAGAGAGACCGGCTCCGGCCACRCGCTTTCCCTGCTAGCTCCGACTGCCCCCTCAAGGTCATTTGCTCCCTTTGCCTTTCCGAGTGAGGCCAGCTCCATCCTCCCAGCCCAGCACCGGGAAGTGAGATTCAGACTATTTATGTATATCTATCTATCTATCTATCTATCTATCTATCTATCTATCTATCTATCTATCGTGAAGGTTGCACAGGCAGTCTGACTTGTGGCCTTTCCTACATTCTCTGCACTCACTCATGACACCTCGCTGCAATTCTTCTGCCATAAATCACTGAGATTTTGTCTCCTTCCTCAAATAAGAATTCATGAACATATTTTATAAAAACGTGCAATCTTAATCGACTACGCTCRTGAAACCGACACGACTTGAAAGGCAGCTTTGTCAACAACGGAAAGCAAACGGATACACAGAGCCTATACTTAATGCATATCAAAACRACCCAGCCTGCCCAATTAACCCCAAACAGACGGCTAATTCCATTCTTCTTTTCCCAAGGGATGTGCGAAGAGGAAAGATTTGGTAAACTGGCGCTCCAGCTCCATGAGCTGCACCCACAGCAAGTGATGCAGCCTCAGTTCATTTTCCATCGCCCCTTTTCCCAGCTGGCTGCACGGATGCYGGGGACCGCGTTGAACAGTGGCGTGTCTGGATGCTCCGTGGTTCTCTCTTCCACCCCTGCTTGCCAAGCTGCTCTTACAAAGCCCCGTGTACTGCACTATTCCATGCGGAGCAAACAAGTTGGCACTCCAGGGAATTTCACCTTGATAACATAATTTAACCGCATCCACGCTTACAATTATGTAAACTTCCCTTTCCTCTTTAGAGGGGAATTTCTACAGTTAAATAGTTTCAAATAATTTACTTTATTTTTAGTTACTTTAGGAGAAGCATATGTATCTTGTTTGTATTAGCTTTGGGAAGCTTCCAAGAGAGCTGTCTGAATTTCCTGCATTTTCAGCAGAAAAGAAAACCTTCAACAAAATAAACTTGCTTTGCCAACGGGGTGGAAAAACAGGGGGATGGAGGGGGGAAGAAGGAAGCGCACAAGAAGGCCGTTCTTGTATTTAATGCACAAATGAACTTCAAAGCCAATCATCAGGAGAAAGCAACCTTATCTCTCTATAGCTGTTTTACTGGCATGCAAACAACGTAACAYGCTGGCTGTTGTATGTCCAATCCAGTTAACTTTGGGCCGTAATGTTTAATTGTGGTGAAGTAGGTATTAAGTAAAAAACTGCAGGGTTTACATATATATATAAAATATATGTGTGTGTGTGTATATGTGTATATATTTATGTATGTATATATATACACATAAAACCTAGAAACTAACCCAAATGCCTCTCATTCCTGCTCAGGATTGAAAGCAGGGCTGCCCCATCAGGGGCAAGGTTYGATGCCAGATACTTTGTTAAATAGATCTGCAAGCAGACAGTGCCCCCCACACCTTGCCAGCCAGCCCCGGCTGGAAACACGAYGTCACGGAGGAGGAACACGTTCTTCTAGGTGGTGTCTCAGTGCAGAACTCTTCCCTTGCAAGCAGSCTGCACTAGAGGCGGCATCACAGAATCGTGAGGTTGGAAGGGACCTCTAYGGGATSATCCAGTCCAAGCCCCTACTCAAGCAGGGCCACCTAGAGTGKGTTGATCAGGAAACTGTCCACGTGGCTTCTGAGTATCTCCAAGAACAGAGAATCTGCAGCCTCTCTACAGCCCCAGAGCGTCTGGGCCAAGGAAAACAGCAGCCTGGGCAGCRAGGCCAATAACTTTCACACTTTGAGGACCTGCTTGTCACAGGGTGACTTCAGTAGCCACTGACAAAGAAAATGGCAGAGCTGTTCAGGAGGACATGCATGCATTTGAGTGAAGGTACAATTCCATGAACACAGATGTTTTTACCTTCACTTAGCATGCAACTTTACTGTTCACTATCTGGGCAACCTAMAGTCAAWGCACAACTCAACTGCAGGCCACATSCTCRTCCTCATCTTTTCCTCAACTTGTTATCTTTCAACTTCCAYTCCTAAAATATCTCAAACTAGAGTATTTTAATTTATTGCTATCCTCCTATAACATATGATTCCCAGGCAAAATTTCCCAGATGCTGATGGAAGCTCCCTGCATCCTGCAATGGTTCTCGGTGATGCTTCCCTCTCCCTGCACTGTTCACACACTACTTGGGGTTGAGGTTTTTACAACTGGGAAACAAGTTTTTAACTCCTGCACTGCACACTACTCTGTGCAGCTGATGACATGTAATGTCATCAATGATGCAGCTGACGGTGGCATGGAAATGACTCTGCTAAAACTGGTGCCCAGTTAAGCACTGAACCAAAACAGCCAGTGGATTTGAGTCCAGCTCTGCAAGATCACCTGGGTACCAGGTTTTCAAGCTTCCAGCCCTGAATTCTCTCCTCCACATCTGCTTTTTKAGAGACTCTGTTCTGGCAATCTAGCAACACGAGCAGGAAGGACAGAAGGTGACCCCACTTTGCCAAACCTCCAGTCTGGTCATCAGGGAGATGTGAGAAAGATCTCACACTTCCCAGGCGAATGCCAAGGCCACAGAGTTCCCTACCCTATAACCAGAGCTCCTTGGTTTGAAAAGGAAGGAATGACCAGCCATCTAGATCCAACAGGGTGACCGAGGTGCCTACGTGCAGGACCGAAACTCAGACTGGCCTTTTTGTGAGACCACAGCTGGCACTCCATTTGCCAGAGAACTGGATTTCAGACAGTTCTCCCATTTTTGCATTTCATCCCAGCTCAGAACTCCATTTTTTCCAAACTGTGTTCTTGGGAACCTCTTCCCTTGACCTACTCTGTAAATTTAGGCATTTAACTCAGGCATAGAMTTCTATTTTGGAAGGGAAAGGGGTAACAAGTCTCATTCCCTAGTAATTTTCAAAGGCAGCAAAATGTCCAATTTTATACAAGTAGAAAATAAAGCAAAGCCTGAATGATTTTAACACCAGTGGCCTTAGGAAAAATAAATGATTAGGGAAGGCATTCACTCAAGGTCAAGTTTAAGAGGCCCTGGTTAAGCGTGCTTGGAAGTTCCCYGAGAGGGGACCCATCACGGTGCTCACCAAACCCAAGAGGCACCGGCCAGGGACCTGGTGCTACGTGGGCTATTCATGAACACGGTGTTTCCAGGCCGCACGCAAGTGGACAACAAAAAGCAAACGCTATTTAGAAGAGCGAAACAAGTCGTTTTATAGGGTACCTMAAAACCAGGCAGGCAACTGTTGCTAGGGAATTGTTAATGCCACTGTTCATCCTCAGAAAATTCAAGCCGAAACTTTCTGAATTTATATTTTTTTCCTCAAATCATGCTTGAAATACTAATGAAGTCTTCCTGCTGCTGAAAGGATACGTGATCTCTACAGACTCACTATTTCTCATTGAAATTAAGTAGCATTCCCTAGAGCTATGTGAAGATTTTGTTTAGCTTGACTGGTTTAACAGGAAAGGACAAGTTCCACCAGCAACCTTAACTCCACCATATAAATAGATCATTATGATATAGTTTTTAATTAACAGAACTCGTCTACCTTTAGAAGACTTCAAGGACTTTGGAGATATTACTCAAGCAAAAARGTTTCTGATCCAAGCACTACACATGCAGCTTAGCTAGAAAATGTCACCGGCAAAATCATGAGGAAGCATTATGTAATAACTAGTGGTATATCGGCTGAACTTTACATTTCCTAATTATTTTTAAGAATTACATAGCAAGGCTTATATAACTTTCACACCAGGTTTCACATCTTTGCATTTAATATGTAAGCGCTACTTAATGAAATCTCTAGACCTAAAAGTGCGTTCCTTAAAGATGACTTCTGGACAGGCCTCTGAAGCAAATGATCCTCCTAAAAGAAATACTTGCCAYCTTCTGAAGCAGGCTACAGTTGATGACAAAACCCCAGAAGTTTCTATTTTAGTATTAGAAGTCCAGGCTTAAGCATCTTTATCCTATCAGTCCTTATCATATCAGACCCATTTACAATGCGTTGCCATTCTTCTCATCCTATGCAATATCTGAGTTAAATGAAGTACGGAAGCCCTCATTTGCATCAGGAATAAGCAATAAGCTTAGGCTGATTGCTTGAAAAATATTACATGGCGCAAAAAGAAAGGAAAAAGTACTATTTAAACCCAACAGAGTCAATCAAAGTAACACTGGTACCAGGAGTGGCACTGGCTTGGCTCTATACAACAGCACAGCTGTGTCCTCCTGAAAAGACTGTTCTCATCCATTTGGATTGGACTGAGGGAAAGGAGGATTGTGACTGAGACTCTGGAACCTGAGTCCTCAGTAATGAATAAGGATCGCACCAAATCTCCACTATTTCTATACTCCTCTAAACAGAGAAATGGTTATTCGTTTGACTAGTTTTTCCTGAAATAAGCCACACGGAGCAAACGCACAATTCACACCTCCTCACCTCCGCAGAACGKCCTGCAAAGCTAAGCCTCTTTTGTTCCTACAGCTTTATGCTTTTACCCTTAGGGCAAAGATTGCCTTCTGAAATTCCTGGGAGAGGTACATGAAAGCAAGCCGGCTGAGCAGAGCTTTCCAATCATGACAAATTAGGGAAACGTCAAAAACAAGCAAGCAAGCAAGCAAGAGCAACAACAACGCACGCAAAGCGGTGCTCCTGCCGAGGCGTCCGGCGCTCCTGGGATGGGCTGTCAGCGTAGGAACACCGATTTGTTCACACAGGAAAAATTACCGCCAAGGTAAAATAAGCTGAATTRAAAGGAAAAAAATCCAAAGAAGAAAACTGGAAAGGCTCCAACTCACATTTTTTCTATGGGTAATTAAAAGATGTAATACAATATGTGAAAGAAAACAGTCACGTGCTCGTGAGCTTTGCTAAAGGTTTTTGCTTTGGTAAATTGTTAGTTAAAGGACRGCATAAAACCTCCCATGGGTGCCATCTCCCCAGTCCCATTTTTTCCTCTTATTAAAAAGTTAAAAGGGATAAAATTAAGTGCTAGAAGCCAATGAAGTGACATTACCCAGTGAGTGATAAACAACCTACTGACAAYATTAGGCATGATTAAAAGCAAACAAGCAAAAAAGGTTGACRAGGCTGGCTGCTGTTCACCTAGAAMGGAAAAGCATATGCAGAAATCTTTTGCTAAACTTCTTAAATATTAGCAGTGCAGGAGAAAAAATACAGGTTTTAGATAATTTGCAGTTATAGTACAATATCCTCAAACTTATACGAGGCAGTATATGATTTTATATACGATGACAYCATTTTACACATTTTAATCATTTTGATAATTTAGGGCATGAGAGCATGATTAGAAAATTAACTCAGAAATATAACCCTTCGCGAATAGCTGGTATACCTACTATATATTGTATATACTATACCTATCTGAATTTTTTAAATTATATTAAATATTTTGAAAATTCAGGGGCTTAGATAAACAAAACTATTAGAAAACTACCTTTTTTTTTAAAAAAAAAAAAAGCATCATTGGTTTTCTGAAGTGATCTGCATCCAAGGCACTCATTAGCAAACTCTTTGGAAAGGTGTAATGACMCTGGAATTGCAACCCACTTCTCTCAGGTTAAAGGAAAAGTAAATACGGAGGAGGAAAAACCCAGATTTTTGGGAGCCGACAGCGAGCAGTCCACATGAGTGCGGTAACTTTGGGATTGAACGCTGTCTTTATTATATCCCAGSTCATTTTTTAAACTTTATTCCCTGGAACATCAGCAAGGGCCCTGCATCTATTCCGATGAACACCRAAGCTGCCGACATGCTCAACTTCCTTGTCACCGTGAGGAAGAACCCAGCCACAGCATTAAATAATGACAAAAACGAGCATTGGACTGAGATTAACAAGTATATATATGGATTCTAAACGGTCAATCCTGTTACTATAAAGACTTCAACAGATAATTTTTCAAATACAAAAGCAAAACACTCTTCACAGAAAGACAGAAAAAATGCACTGTCAACTAAAYGTTGGAATTTTTCCTGGAACATTTATCAAGTTTCACCTCTTCTGGGACAAAGCTTATTCTGCATCGGCTGTTCAATCCCATCCCTCTCCAAGCAGTGCYGGGGATGAAAAGAGCAGCATTAAATAAAGGCAAGAGATCACAACCTCTTCTCTTAGGAATGCTTTAAAAGACATTTCCTTGAAATGGAATATTTGGAATTTCACCCATGGAAAACTGGTGTAAAGAATGACCAAGATATTTATTTCTCTCATTAAAAATAAATAAATAAATTAGATGTTAATGCCAATCCCACTCCTGCTTTTGTTTAAAATTAAAGCTTCAGAGTTAAACCCTCAAAACACAGACACTCTCTTAAGTGACTTTTAAGACATAATTTCATTAGAAGATCACATAAARGATTCTATATGATGACAGGTAACTGTCATGTTTTTGTCTAATTCACAGCAATGCAAAACTGTTCCTTTTTTTTTCCTTCCCTCCTCCAATTCCTCGTTATTCTTCCTGAGATTAATAAATTCTGCAAAAGAATTCCTATTTACAAAATTTGAGGTAGCACACGAACGAAAGGGTCAAAAAAAAAATTAATTTCTTTCCAACTGTGCCTGTGAGAAACTTTAGGATGCCATTGCAGAAGTCAACAAACCTGAAGCACAGACTCCTCACAAGCTGTGCTCTTGCATACCCCACATTTTGGCAGGTTTCACCCAAAAGTAAGGCCAAGGAGAATAAGAATCTACCACTTCTGATAGGGACCAGGAAAATCAAAATTCYCTGTTCTACCATTCGTTAACACTTCTCTTCAGGCCAGTTGATCTGATCAACCTGCAACTCGATCTTCTTCTCCTCCATGTGATGCTCCCCATGAGCAGCAGCAGCGGAAGCAGCCCTGGCAGGGTATTTTGGGCTTTGAATTCCTGCCCGTTTCAATTATTCTGCTTAGTGAAACCTTTTCACTCCTCCCTTCGTTGACAGACCGTCTTTCAATCTTCTTTGACTCATCCCCTTTAAAAACTTCTGCTTTCCTTCCTCCCATCAGCCGGCCCCTCGGCCACCCACGCTCCTCATTAAGAGCMGTCAGCTTGCCTGATAGCGTAGGTGGACATCCCTGAACGATGGACATTAGCGCAAGAACCGCCCTCGCCGAGATGCTGAGGGACGATATCTCCAAGAGAACGACTTTYTGTTGGCGTGACTGCATTTCTATGAGGGGGACGCAGCTTCAACAAGGGTGGCTGTGCACAGGTCAAGGRCTTTTCCACTTCGGTGTCTTCCAGGTCAGATGGATCAGGTGAATCCCCACTCCGAACTGCGTTATCTTCCTCAAATTCTGCTCTTCAGGATCACTAACTCTTGTTTCACCTGCAATTCTCTTATTTGCTTCCACTGGCCATCTTTTTAAAGATAGATTTCTCAAATCCTAAGTAAGGATATCTGAAGAGGTCTGTTATGCTATATTTTTATATCTATGTAGCACCTTTCGATAGAAATGTATTGTTTTGTTCAGACATCATCACCCAACTGGAGGGACTCCAAAACCTCACTAGTTAGTCCTTGCTGTAACATGTGAAAAGCTGAAGACTTAAAAGGTGAAACATCAAAAAACGTTAACATTTTGCAAATTCCTCTTGTAGGAAAAGTCATGCGAAAATGAAGGATTTGGTACCAAGCAGACAGATTTTCCTGGGTGTCCATTTCCTTTTCTTTATATGGCTCTGTGTTTAAAAAAAAAAAAAGGCCTCCTAAAGCCATGTGCCTACGATGTGCTAGCATACCCCTGGTTCCTAAGTTTTACCCTTCTCCATCAAAGCCTTGCTTTAGGAACACCAAAACGCTGCTTTACTACAGCGCTGAAATGCGCAGAGGATGCACAAGCCAACGTCCCTCTCTTCAGAAACGCTCYGCTCTGGAGAGCTGCTGCACTGCGGGGGTTTTTGTGTGTGCTGCTCTGGAGGTTTGAGGAACGCCAAGCACGTGCAAGCAGCAACTTCTCTGAAAARGTAACGGAACCACCCCCTCATACCAAGGAACAGGACACACACACACACACGCACACGCCAAGCCTGCTAAAGACCAACCCCATAAGYGAAGACACTTTTGAAGATTGATATAACCACCTTTTTTCATGCAGGCACTTCAAAATTCTCCATTAGTCTGAGTTAATCAAACATTGGCTTACAAGGTAGTAATAAATAGTGTTTACAGAGAGGCTTGTGAAGACTCCTGAAGGTGATAGACTGTCTACAGCTTATGCTGAACCACACTTCAGGGTCTGCTAAAAATCAATATCTTGCATCAATTCTCTCAAATGCACAACAAGCAGATGCACAGCATTAAATCAGTGAACAAAATTCTACCGTTTAATCTGGGGACAGGTCTCAATTTTAAAACAAACTGACAACTTGTCTAGCTATAATCATCTTTTTTTTTTTTTTTTTTAAAGACACTCCTATGAGAAATCTTATCCAAAACATCCTTTCTGAGTATAAGCTATAAACAAGTGCCAATTATATTCTCTTCTGCAGATTATTGATAACATGTCCTGTAACTGTGTAACTATTAGAAAAGGAAAATTAAAAAAAAAAATCCCTTGTGTTAACATTTGGCTTTCTTCAAATGTGTGGAATGAGCCAAAATAACCGGCTTTTTACAAGACTTTAGTAGCAGTTTGCGATTCAGAAAGATGGCAGGCTCTGATGTGATAATCTACCTGCTAATGTCTGGAGATTTTCTATTTCTTGAGATGTATTTCTATATCCCATTAATCCAGAGGACCTAAGTCCTTTAAGCAGATGATCCTAAAACCATCACGGCATCTTTAGGATTGGAGGGGACCTCTAGAGATCATCTAGTCCAATCTCCTGCTCCAGCAGGGACACCCGGAGCACGGGGCACAGGGTGGCAGCCAGGCAGGCCTTGGAGATCTCCAGAGAAGGAGAGCTTCAAAAGCAGAGCTCCATCTGCTGTAATGCCAAATACTCTAGAGTAAACTGCAGCGAGCGAATGTGATATTTTTGTCCAGTAATGAGAATTCTAAAGTAAAACAGGGCTTCATACAGTTTGCCCATGTACCACACAGGACTGTGAAAGAATGAGAGTTCTGTGATACTCCTGTAGGAATAAAGAATATTTTGGGCATTTTGCAAACTACAACATATTTGTCCAAAAATCCTTTGACCACAAGGATATTAGCAAAGAGACAAGGACATAAAGACAGACTGCAGAAATCAGTAGTTCTCCCTACTAACATTCRAAAGTTTAAACCAACTCAACTCCATCTTTGCTGTAAAATTTTAGGATCGTTTGTTCCTTCTGTATGAGGATAACTTAGGCAAACCCTTCGCAGGGAAGTTTTCAATTGATTTCAAGGGAAGAACTCATGAAGAACTGGGACAGAATTACAGCATTTTGGTATTGCTAAATACAAGAACTCGCTTTAGGTTTGGGTTAGATTGGTTATTCGAGTCTATTCTGAAAATCCTACCTTCTGATGATATAAAAATAGAGGGACTAGGTAGGAGTAATATTYTCTGAACTAAAATATAATTCATCTGGAGGAGGGGATGACTAATGTTTAACAAATGTATTTATAGGCCTCTGCCTCAATACTGGAGTGGAGATAGACATACCTAAGAATAACCTGATACCGAAAATGTCACTTCTGCTCAAAAGCCATAAACTCAGAGTAATGAGAAAGAAGGAACTTAGCACAAAACAAGGCAACCTTCATTAAAAAACCCCAGATCTAGTTTCTTAGTCACATATAAAAATGGGACAAAATGTACACAAGAGAAAGATTGAAATGCTTTTGTAAAAACGACCTGGCTTCTGAATTTCAAAGAAACATTATGACAAAATAACTAACCTCTGCTTTTCCTGCTCAGTATTTGTCAAATAYGGACCTATGTCTATAAGGAGCCTTAATTTCATTTGGTAAAAGTTCCCCATCAATGGGCTATTCAACTGCAGCAAAAAAGCTCAAACACATTCAGTATTGTGGGCCAAACTCCTGAGACTACAGCACAGACTACCAGCCAAACAGGATCAATTACATCCCACCAACTCTCTCACAGCTGAGCAGTTTATTTGAAAGTTAATTTTCTTTCCACATCATTAATATAGTCATTGAATGACCCTGGAGAAGACCTCCTATTCTAGAACATTTTAACTATAGCATATGTTATCATTGGAAAATTAATTAACATTAGGAATTCGTTATCTTTGGTGGCAGAGTTCTGCATCAGCACTTTTTTTTTTTCCAGGCAACTTTAAAAAATAAGGTAAATAGAGAAGATGTTATCAGGACCCCAAGACATTACAGCTCTTATTTACAGTTTGAATATTGTTCAGACAGCCAAAATCATTAACTTTTTGCATGTAAGTCTCCTGCCATGAAATTCATGTAAGAGAATGCAACGAGAGATAAATACCACAGGCAAAAGATTTTAGTAGGCGGTTTTTAATATTATATATTTCCAGAACACTAATGTTCTCTAGTTGTATAGAAAAGCCATGACTAAATAGCAAACACTGAAAATAAAGCTTCCTTCATTTTTGGGGTATATGGCACTGGCATCTTTCATCTGCTGTAACAGAACTGAATCTCCCCAATTTATGGCTTTTGCATTTGTTTCCTTGTGTTCAGACRATGGCTAATACTCCAGGTTACAGACCTTATCTCCACTACTCTTTAGCAATGCCAAATTTACAAGAGAAATATGCAGACCTTACTTATAATAAACTATTGCTTTCCAGAGAGTAATTAAAATATAGGAGCCATTCACCACCTACCCGTGAGGTCAGAGGCAGAGATTACTTTGGTTCTATATRGGAGAAACTGGAATGAAGGACCATTTACGAAGTACTTGAAGCTTTGAATATAATCAACTCTAATAACAAGATACAAGTTACCAAAAAACCTTTTTTTTGAAACCACTTTTGTAATACTGCTTTTTAATAACCTTCCTAATGGMCAAATTAGAAGGACCCCAACTGAAGTCATTCATCCCACATAAAACAAACATTGCTTTTTCTTCTTAGCTTTGTTTTACAAGCTACATTATTTCCAGATGACGCTGGAGGGGCCAAAGAGTTTCAAGAATTAGATGCTTAAACAGACAGCTGCTTTCTATTGACCATATAAATCGAGGATAAAGAAAGAAAAAAAATCTAAGAGGAATCTAAATATTGGACTTTATTTAGCCCATTACASAGCAAAAACTGCAAAGGAAAAGAAGAAATACAGAAGCCTCATTGCGTAAATGCAAAATGCAATTTTGTTTATTAATGCACGAGAAGAAWTCACTGCGAACCCCAGGCTTCCCTAGAGTGCTTAGGTGAGTTTAACTGGATTGGGAAGGAGCCAGGGAAAGAGAGGCCGGCTCCGCTCAGGCCTCTGCTCTGCTCCTGCAGACATCCCTGCACCCCCAGCCACGAGCATCTCCCTCTAAACCCCCACGGTGCATTTGCCTCTGGCCCTCGGCTGCCTCAGAGCGAGCCGGTTTYGGACGGCAGCTCAAAGCGCGGCTCTCCGCACCCCTCCAGGAGCACGTTGTCCTAAGCAGCACAGCACGGCCACGCCGCGGCGTCCCCGCCGCTGACACACCTCCTGCACTGCTCAAGCGCTTASGTGACAGCCTTGCATACGGAATAATTGTAGGTCTCGGCACTGAAGTGAATTATATTTAAAATCTTTTCTGTTCAAGCTCTATTTGGAATAAAAAAACCCTCGATTTTTATAGCCCAAATCTAAAAAGTTAAAAAAATTAAATGAAAATTAATTTTTTATTTTTTTTCTCTGTGGCTAGCAATCAGCTTACCTAATCTATTTTTGATCCATCCTATTTCACTACCCAATAGCAGGCTGCAGGTAAAATGCCCACGGAAGGCAGCTAGTTAACCTGAAAATAAAGAACTGGAATCTGAGACCTCTCAGCAGAGCGTGGTGCCGGGTGCTCCAAACTGCGGACCCTATCGTGGGTGGTGAAGGAGTCTGAAAACAGGGTCCACGGAGCCTTCACTCAACGAMGGGCTCAAGTCCACTGCCACGAAGACAAAGTTGAGCTCCTACTGCCGTAAAATGTCCTGTCTGCAGTGCATTCACTTACAGGGAAAGAAATTCCGTAACCAAAGTTATACAGCCAAATATATATTGGAGACCTAAGTGATGATACTCATCAAATTATTTGAAGGCAAAACTGTCTCTACATTTGCTTTTTATTTTCCTCAAACTCTATGTAAAATAAATTCTTATACTATACCTGGGGGAGAATTGTGAACCCTTAGCATAAGCCTGCCAAAATTCACAATCCCTCCCTCCAAAAAGGCTCTTAAGGAGGATCCCCATGGCCACCTGTGATACACCAAGCACTGAAGTGCTCAAAACTCATATATAATGCTATGAAAWCCTTAAAAAGCAGCAGCTTGGGCATACTGCAGCTCCAAAACCGGGTCTGATGTACGTTTTTTTGTGGGAAGTGACCATGCCTCTGGTTACACCATTGTATCTATGATTTAAAAAAGTTCCATTAGGATGTAAATATATATATATAWAATATATATATAATAATATATATATATAAACATTGTATGCAAGAAAAGTGATAAACAATCTAATTGGATTTTTCACATTTCTTCAAGTCTGGAGACACCTGCAGCCAGGCACAGCCTGCCCTAAGCACGCTATTTCAAAATCAATAATTGCTCCCACGAAAATGTTGCCTATTAAGAAACTTATTAAACGACTAGTAAGCAAAGTAGCAGTAGGACGCAGACTGAGCATTGGTYTAACGAAGTAACCTGTGTCTCAGGAGGGGACTTATTTCACGACGCAGCTTTCTGGCTGCCTCSGACTGTATCATCCTGCACTGCTGTCATGTCCCTGTCCCCACCAGGCCACCACCCTCCACCACTTTGTGTTGACTACACTTAACTGGGACTTTGCTGTGCACAGACCAGGGAACTGATGTAGCTTTAATAAGCAAAACCACCCACGCCTGTTACCCTCTTCATGTTTAGAGCCCCGCAAAGCCCTGACAAGCACACTATAAAAACAAGCCGGCCCAGTCCCTTATTCCTGTTCACAGCAAGAAGCCCACGGCTGTGTTGGGGCACAGGAGACCTGAYGGCAGCCATCAGGAGACGCTCGTTGAAGGACCATGAGGAAAGGTGAAGGAAATTTTATGTATGATCTAGTCCCATGCACACTCGTACTGTCCAAATYCACTTTTGCATTAGAGAATACAATCAGAAAAGGTCATGTATAAAAGTGAATTAAAAAAAATCACAAGAAATGTATGTTTAAAACATATTAATGACTGATCTGAATGGAAACTCTGGACATAAATCTGGGGTAGAGAAGGCAGTCTCAGCATCATTYCTGTTTTATTTATTGGTCCCACACTGGTAGACAGCAGGGGAACAGAGATGGAGAAGAGAAAATCCCTTTTCACTCATTAAAAGTTTCTATGCTTCAGTTATCTCATTTCCTCGGACCTATAAACTTTAAGTTTCTTAGGGCATTCTKGCATCAGCTAACACAGACTTTCATGCACTTGTCTCTCTATATGCAAGCRTACATGCACACACAAGTGGAAATACATAGGCATACATGATGTGCATATTAAGTGCATGTATGGAGGAATACATGAATATGTATGTGTGCATCACGCTGCCTTCTTTCCTCTGAGCTTCGAGATGGTCATTTGTTTGCCTAGGGGAGCAAATCTAAGGGTCTCTTTTCATGAAACCAATATCCTCCCTCAAGCAACAGGCCACAGAGAACTGTAGTCCCTGCATTAGGGAGGGAAATTAGAGTTAAACATTTTGGCCTAACTACTGAAGGTGCCTGATGAGTACAGATGAAGGTGCCTGATGTCCCCAAATAATAATGTCCCCAAATGCCCCAGCTTACTCCAAAGCAACCTCATTTTGGCAGGCAAGCCAAGCCCTACTCTTCAAATAGAGATGCATGCGAGGGGTGTCTTTCTGCAACATCTGGGATTCCTAACCAGAGCGCCAAAGGTCACATAACAACTTCTGAGAGGCCCCTAAAATTACAGGGGTGGTAAGGAATTTATGATGATTTAAGACAAGATAAGGTACCAGGGATGCAGAGGGAAAAGCTGCACATGATTTATTTGCTCTATAAACCAGTCTGTCTCTAACAAGCAAAATGCCTCCAGTTTCTAGGTTGGATGCAGACAGCAGTAACTAAGAGATGCAGGTTAAGGAATCCAGTTAGTTGAATTAAAGTTATTAAACTATTATATAAAATTATCCCTTTTTATTTATTTTAGCAACTTCTATAACCAACTTTAACGCTAGAGTAATATAATATGTAAAGTCTCAGACAGGTGTGTCCTGGAACAYGTTTTAACTCTCAAAATAACATAGGTGTTACATTTTTATTCTCAAAAATACAGAGCAACAAAAAAAAATCAAGGTAACTTTTTAGACATTACTATATAAAAGTTYAAATGAGCATAAACCAAAGACACCTAAGCAGTACAAATATATTATTGAAGTCCTTACAAGTCTCTGTCTCGTAATGAAGCTAGAGATTTTCCAACAACCATGCAATTAAATTACAAAATCATGGACTATGTGTGGGTAATGGCTTAGCAGACTGGCAAGAGCCCCGTGCATATACAAACATCCCAAATTTGACCCAGGACGTCTCTCTCAAAGGCTCATTGGGAGTTGTTTTCAATCATATTTAGGCCTTTCACCATACTGTACCAAAATGCTGTTCTGAAAAATGTTTTTAACTGCATGGTATAAATATCTTGAAATGCTTTGGAAACAGCAGTTGACAGCGTACAGTAAGTTTCTTAGCTAGGAATAGTTGCGGTTTTGCCATTTGTAAGTGTAATTTTTTTTTTAAAAACAAAGTTTCAGACATGATGTCATTCACAGCCCTTCCTGTGTTTTGCTGCTGGTGATTGCTTAGTTGTCACACTTTTGATAAATCTTTGCAGATTTGGGGGTGTATCACCTCTACTTGGAAGTGCCTACTAGGACATTAAGTTCAATACTCACGTAATCGGGAAGTGGAGGGTCGTTTGAACTGAGGGAACCTCTTAAGGACTGCGTGGCTTGCTCCAAAACCTTGTTGTGTTTTTTGGATAATAAAGAAAACAAACTGAAAMAAAAAGGAAAAAATATTCAGTGAATACTCTCAGATAAGATAATCCAGTCAGAAGAGATACTTCATAATATACATAAATTTGAATACAGGGATTTTTAGAAATGCAGTGCAATGTATAACAGTTGTATCTGAGATAAATAGCAGAATTATAGATAATCTATGCAGTAAATGATAAGATGAACATCATATTTCCATAATTTAATTCTTCATATTCAAACTGTAACAGAATTAATGGTATACATTTTATTTCATAAACGATATATATTCATTAAAATGCAATTTTAAAGTTCGGTGTCTCAAGAAATACACTTATTTTCCTTCCTTATCACTAGTATTTATTATTTCAGTGACCTAACTGTCCAGTATAGAAAGCATCTGAGCATGCTTGGTTATTCAGGGGCTGAGTTTATGCATTTTATTATAATGTATTAATAATRTATTTCTCAAATTTATTTTAGCTCAAGTCAATGAAGTATCAAGTGAGTTTTACAAATCTGTGAATGTGGACCTCTGACTTCATAGGGAAAAATAAACATATTTTTTCATGCATTTTGAAAAGACTATGTCTTTTTCAAAAAAAAATACTAATTTGATGGAGTTAGCAATCCTACATCATTAAAAAACCCTCACTAACTCTTTTGTGTCAGTCATAYAAATAACAACACCCCCAGATGTTACACAGCATTTATATATTTACAGGGGCTGCAACTGCAGACTTCACAAGATAGCAACACATMCTGAAACCCAGAGATGTGTGGGGCTTCACAAATGCAACCCAGGACAGAATCCTCTCACAATAATCCTGGAGTGAGGTTGGGGGAGTTCCTAGTTATATTTGGAAAACAATAAGGCTGCACYGAGTCTACATTTTCCAGCAAGAAAAATGCTAGAAATCTGCTTCTCCTTAAATGGTCTATTCCAGAGCATGGATCTGTGAAGCTTCTGGATGTTCTTTCTCCTGCTTCTTCTGAGACTTTGCATCGAGTGGATACTACTTTGCTGGCTGAGTGCTTGCTTATAAAAATACGTTTTCAYGTGTTCAGAAACCATGATGATAATATGCGTGAGAAACGCTTCCCCCAGCCGTGGTACAGGTTATCACTCGAGGCTTCCTGCATTTAAAACGTGGCATCTTTTTGGAGCCAGAGTTCCCCAGACAAACTGGATCAGTCCTTAGAGGAAAAGGCAGCTCTCTGGACAAATAAATACAAACAAAATCCTTAATGCTTAATGTGTTGCTCTTTCCATTGGGTTAGATTTGCTGTTGGGACAGCAGCAGTGGCAGGCTCCTTGTTCACCAGATTCAGTTAGAAAACATTAAGGYCAGTTTAATAACTGCAAATATAAGGAGCAGTATTGTATTGCAGATTGCCTATATTTCTTGGAATTTGGCCAAATTCAGCGCTCTGAGGAATGTGCTTGGAAAGCTTTTCTGCCTAAAGAAACGTTGCTCAGAATTTGAGGAAGTCGCCTTTATTTTTCACTTCCTTAAAATGTAACTTTGCTATCATGGCCTTCATGGCACGTAGGAGTAAGTTCCTCGGAGCAGCAGGGATTTGTCCCCTTATTGTTAGTCAAGGGTCTCAGGAAAAGGCACGAGCTTTTCCGACGTGCTTCGCGGGAAGTCACAGGGAATTAGTTACGTTTCTTGAGACCAAATCTGAGCTCTCAAGAGTCAAGACATTCTACCGTCCTCCAGCCCCTCTTCAGCTGGGTTTCTCTTACACAAACAGCGTATGTTGAGGACAATCATCACTTCACTGAAGGCATCCARTTAACCTGCACAAGAGCCCACCGAAACACGTTGCCCCACGCGCAAGGTTCAGCTGGAGAAGTGGATTTTGACAGACCGAGCCACGTGCTCGAGACCATACGGCCAAAACAGGCACGGTCCCTTGGCTGCCAGCGCCCAAGACTCACGGGGCTGCTGCCGGCGAGCACCGTGCTCAGGCTCACCTGGCCTGGCTGTCAAGCAAACCTCCAGAACGATTATTCTCTGTGAGGTTTATAAGAGCTGCGAAACATTTAGGCCTTTCAGGATAACCCAACAYGCCTCGCAAGTGTTATGAAGCCCTTATAAGGGCGAGTAAGACCAGGAAGCCTGCTTTGTCCCAGCCTCGGGATCTTCTGCTTTCCTTTACACCACGAGACAGAACCACGCACAGCCTTGACATGACATAATTCCTGCGAACAAATGTCAACCTCCCACTAATTCACAGCTATTCATCAAAACCCCGAGAACATTCCCCGTTAGAAGGGGAAGAGGCAACAAAGAAATCAGATATATTAATAGACTTTCCATCCTTTTCCTTCCCATAATCAGCTATTGTATTTGCAGGGTGAAATTTCTGTTCAAATTGGAGTTTGGATTTGAAAACTGGTCGTTCACCTGAAATAGCAGCGCTACTTTTAGAAGCGCTGGGATTTTTGAGGCCTCACGGTTCAGATTCTGCCGTCAGCACCATCTAGTGCTGCCGAGACAGAAGGAGCAGCGAGCACCGACCTCGGCCTGGGGCCGCGGGGCAGGAGGAGCCGCTCACCCGGAGCAYCAGCCTGCTCCGAAAGACACGGTTTATTTCATGAAGAAGAAAAAGAAAAAAGGATTTTGACCTATTTTTTTTCCCCCTCCCACATACAGGGTGTTTTGGCTCTAAATTAAAGTGTAAGGAAAATAACTGGGGATAGGATTTTGAAAAAAAAAAAAAGAACATTTATACAACACAAATGAAGAGGGAAACGCATATATACTRGCATTCCTGCATGCAAGTGGAATATCAGAGAGCAAATTATTTTCTCTGGCAAAAATGGAGAGAACTGRGAAAAAGGAGGAGAAAGGAAAGGGAGGGAAGAACTTTTCTTGGTCATATCTCAGTTTCTGCTTCCTTAACACAACTTAGCAGTGTAGTATAACTAAAATAGAGCACTTGAACAGGGCATAACCAAGCCCTTCGTGCTTGATTTCCATTCCTAGAGTGGCAATGAGGAGGTAAGTCCTGCTATACGTTGTCTTTGGCACCGGGGCTTTCCTTTGCAAAGTTCTGCTTTCCTGCTGCAGCTCATTGACTTTGCACCTGTGCTAAAACACTTGTTGTGGGACCAGAGCCCAGAACTCCAATATTCAGGTTAAAAGAAAGCTCTCCTTCCCATATCAGTTATGCTTTCCAGAGAGCAGAACCCAACATCAGTCGAATGACCCAGCAGGATGAGGGCACCAACACATAGCCAAGAATTTTTCACACCAAGAACGAAAACAGACCATAGAACTACAGCCAGAAAGCAAGAGAAAATATCCCAAAGGAAACGGTTTAAACTTCTCCACCCTCTGTCTCCAGCTCTGAAAACCACCTTGTGAAATACCCATTCCACGTGTAGAGTATGGGAGCAGATTTAGTTACAATCCTCCACAGGCATTTCATGAAATTTAGCTCACCCAGGTCTTTCAGCAGCAGCAAACACTGCTGGCTAAGGCAGGTACTTGATTCCAAAGCAGCCACATCTGCACTGTTTGCCAGGGAGATACATATCTCTTTATATATACACACACACAYATGCAGATTTTTATATATGCACACACTCACATATACATGTGTGCATACATACATACCCACACCCTAAGAGTGCATAAGATCAGGTCTGTGTATATATAAAGAGAGTGCAATGTATRTCCCACTTCTATTTTTGCCCCACTGAAGCTGGGCTGAACAGATCAAACTGCAACTTAAACACTCCRCATGGTCATGGAGGACAGCCCACGTGGCTAAACAACAACAGGGCTGGTTTTTACTACTATACTTTCCCCATTTCTATGTTTTTTGCTATGGATACCCATGTGGACAGGCTATGGAGCTACATGACCCTTTGATCTTACCCATTCTAAACTTTCCATAATAGTAAGAAGAAATTATGTTCTGAACAACTAAAATGTGTTAGTCCAGCTCTGTCACAGAATTACTTATGGATCAATGTTTGACAAGCAAAACAACAGGCTGGACTAACAGTTCGATGAAGTAACAGCTGGAATCTATTACAGATCATCAAATCAAGCTCAGGATGCACCGAACCAACAAAGAAGACTCAAGTTTGAATGATAAACTCAAGGTCTCGTATTTCTGATTTTCAGGAATTATGAAAGCACTGGTTTCTTAATCCTCTCAATACAGAGGATTTTTTTTTAAAATTTAACACAAGACTGAATCTTGATCAATAAAGAAATGATTACAGACTATACAGTAATGGTTGTTTAAGTGCAAGTGATTTGATTACATGGTATGCACACACAAAATTCGAAACAGGAACACACAAACTTAAYGCTCTCAAAAAGCCAATTCCACAGAGCCTGTTGGGGTGGGATGAGGGAAAMACACCAATAATGGGAAGTTATGTAACAACTATCTTCTTGATCCACCAAAAATCACAACTGGCAAAGAAAAAAAGCCATGCTATTCTGCCRAAGGCCTAGTTTACAGGAGAGCCTGAAACACCTTGTGAAGCATCCCAAAGGCAAAAGTAAATCCCTAATTTAGAAAATTAGAAGGTGGCAGAAACTGATAAGAAAATGAAAAAAGGAAAATATGGTGGTCAGATCTGAAGGCACAATGAGAAGGAAAGGCTCTCTGGTACCTTATTTTAAGTAAATGGGATGACCCGAGATAATCCCACGCCAGTTAGTCTGGGGCAACCCTGAGCATAACAATGCGATAGGTACCCTGAGCGGCATKCAAAGGAGGACACCAGTGGTATAGAAAAAGAGACCTGATCAAGCTCAAACCACAGTAAGGAGACTTAAGAGAGGAAGTAGTCCCATTGGAACACTGTTGTCATTTATATGGCTTTGGTCCATGCAGATTTTTTTTTTTTTCACTAAGACACAACAGTGACCAAAAGCAACATGACATGCACTAAATGGACAGAAACACAGCCATCCATCCGATTTGAAAAATCCAGCTGAAGTCGCACACAATTTTCCAGTCAGTCTTTCTAATGGGGTCCAACAAAAAGATATTCTTGRGCCTTCTAAAGAGCAATAGCTATTTAACTGAAGCTACTGGAATACCGTCAATGATGCAGAATTAACACAGAGGATGCTATACATCAATGACACATATCAATGATACATGAGAAGGCAGAACTGTTAGAATTTGCAAGTGGTGAATTCATCATAGGAGCGATAAATAAAGAGAAAAGGACACTGCTATTAAAGTCTTTTTTATCTTTCAAGAATTCAGGTGGAAAGTGAACCTGTGATTTAATGCAGACAAATTCTGAAGCACAAAATTAGCAACAGAGAATCTGAGACCTTCTTCACATTTAATGGCCTTTGAGTAGTAACTAAAAATGACTAGATCAGATAGACCAAGACTTTTCCTAAAGAGTGTCCAGGTTATATACCAAAAGACAACTGGGATTACCAAGAACTGGGATTACCAAGAACTCAGGATGAGTTCAGACATGGGAAACAAGACAGATCTTTGCTTCCTGCCACTCCCAGCATCATCCAGCTCAGGTAGGAACAGACCTGTCTATTCACAGTACAAGAGGACTTTAGCAGGGAAAGCCAATAATTGCTGCCATAACTTAGCATGGGTTGTGACAGTGATGGAAACTGTTAAACACTGGAGGTCCTAAACATTCCAGTTCAACCATAGAAATTTCAGCCTGGAAGAAGGAATAGACTGAAGGAAGTCCATACAGCCCAGGTCCAGAAAGATCTCCAGCATAAGATCATATGATCAAAGTGGTCTCTCTAGTCTTAAAAATATATGCATTTAAGTAATGCTCTACGCATATGAGACACCTCAGTTCACAGAGATTGCGAGAATAGTGACAGCAAGAAAATCACCATCAGCGGGACTGGTAAAACTCGACAGGGTTGTAATTAAGACAGCAGTGATAGGTTTCTGCAGTGCGTTGATGATAACTTTTTGACATAGATTGTGGAAGAGCCGACAAGGAGAGGTGGGCTACTGGACCTCGTATTAACAAACAGAGGAGGACTTGTTGGAGCTGTGAAGGTGAGGGGCATCCTTGGCTGCACTGATCATGAGCTGGTGGACTTCAAGATCCAACAAGGAGGAAGCAGGGCTGTAAGTAGCCTTGCAACCATGGACTTCAGGAAGGCCAACTTCAGCTTCTTCAGAGACCTCCTTGGAAGGATTCCATGGGCTGGGGGCTCTTGAAGGAAGGGGGTCCAAGAGAGCTGGTTGGTTTTCAAGCAGCACTTTCCTCCCGCTCAGGATCAGTGCATCCCTATGAGTAAGAAGCCAGGCTGGGGGCAGGAGACCTGCGTGGATGAGTAAGGTGCTCCTGGCAAAACTCAAACAGAAGACGACAGCACACAGAATGTGGAAAAAAGGACAGCTCCCTTGGGAAGATTTTAGGAATGTTGTCAGGGAGTGCAGGGATGTGAAAAAGAAAGCTAAGGCACATTTGGAATTAAATCTGGCAAGGGATGTTAAAAATCACAAGAAGGGCTTTTTCAAATATATCAATGGCAAAAGGAAGATTAGGGAAAACGTGGGTCCACTGCTGAGCAGGATGGGTGCCCTGGTTACAAAAGACACAGAAAAAGCAGAGTTGCTGAATGCCTTCTTTGCTTCAGTGTGTACCAAGGGCAGCTCTCTGGAATGCCAGTCCCTAGGAGCAAGAGAAGATGCCCAGAGACAGGAAGACTTGCCCTGGGTAGAGGAAGATTGGGTCAGAGAGCACCTAAGGAAACTTGGTACCCACAAATCCATGGCCCTTGATGGGATGACCTGGGAGCAGCGTGAGCTGCTGGATGCTATTGCTAAGCCGCTCTCCATCATCTAGGTCCATGTAGGTCCATCTGGTTTGTGGAGATAAGGTGATGTCAACAAACCTGGGGTGTGCAATCTTCACAGAGGTAAAACGTGCAAAGAAAATGGTTTCTCCAAGCATTGCTGATGGACTCACTCATCAAATAGTACTTAACGGACCAGGGAATGAAAAGGGGCTTCACGCTGGTGCTGAAGGGTCTGATATTTCCAGGTTCTTTTCCAGCCAGTGACTAGAGATATTTTTCTGACTTTTCCTCTCTAGTGTCTTCTCCATAATCTAAGTTTGTATCTCCTTAGAAAGAGCAAACAGTTGGGACACACAGCCTGTCAGTAGGCAAACCCCAAAGCATCACAGGAGACTTTAGCATGATCCTAAGTAAACAAACCATTTCCATCCCATCTTGCTCTTGAACAACAGGCATTAAAACCATTTTTTAAATTCTACACTCCTGACCTTGGTCGTAATACACTGGATATACCGAAACAAGAAGAAAACACCTCTTTACTGTGCAGGTGGTTGAACACTGCAACAAGTTGCCCAGAAAAAGACATCCTATAGTTCACCCTCCTCTTGTCAAAGAAACTGTTATTAAATTATTAGAAAATTAATTCACTTTATGCCTATACTTTAAATCATATAGGCAAATTCAGAAGTAACTTCAAAAAATCAGTGCAGCCTTTGCATTCACAAACAGGATCTCCTGTGCAAATGGAATCAAGAAGACAAACACACTAGAAAAAAACTATGGAAGTAGGGAATCTGAGCTGGTGAGGCAAAAGTAAATATTTACAAAAGTTAGTCTAGAGTTTAATTTGCAGTGAGTGGGAAACGTATTCTTCAACGGAAGGCATAAACTGTTGTGCAGTTCCTGGCCAGCTTCCAATGCATGCTGGAAAACTGATGCTCCTATCACTAGCAAAGTAAAAGCAACAACAAAAAAAAAGCAGTAAAATCTTTCCCCTGCATATTGCTACGGATAATCTCATTCCTCTCTCCTCTGGCATGCCAAATAATATCCTTGTAACTCTGCTTAGAAGACGGAATTGGGGAAGGATGGGGAATACTACACWGAAACATCTTCATAGCTTGAAGTCACATTAAAGTATAAACTCAATAACCACAGGGAAGACTGTTGCAGAGGAGAATCCCCTGGGCAAACCCCATGGAAGCTGCAGATTCAGACAAAGCATTTAGCCAAGTGCTATTTATCTGCTGTATTTTCCTGTATTTTTGCAAACTAAATTCAGGAAGGCTTAAAGCTATGGGGAAAAACGTATGCAGGCCAGTATAAACAGAACGTGTGTTTTTAAAACTCAGGAAGGGTCAGGCTAATTATAGGGTTCATTCTGAGCTAAACAGCCACGAATCTGCCTTAGGAGTCTCCAGGCACGAAGGCCATTCCTTTTAATATTCCCTATGTTTGCCCTGTTAACATTTTATAGGAAAACTGAATGGGCAACGTGTCCACAGTATTTCCAGCTCATCCACTTGCAGTTAATTCAACAGAGGCAATGTTTGGGAGCTGCTGAGAGAAGGCGTTTCCCTTGAATTAGGCCAAAACTCTGTGGGTGAGAAGCAGAGGAAATTGCTGGAGAAAGCAGCCCGAGCCCAGCTCCCACCCAGAAAAACAGACTGAACAACCGGTCATCAAAGAGAAAATTAAAGAGACCTCCCTGCCATGCAACCCAGGGACCAACTCCTAAATTTCAAGCAGCTTCTGCTTAGCACCAGCTGGTTTAAAAGCACCGTGTGTGTATATATATATATATGTTTATCTGCATGCAACTGGGGCATTGCTATGTTTATAATGAAAATTGTTGTGCTCTGTGGCCAACACTCTTCTTATACCCCCAGCTGAGACTTAAATGATACGCACGTCTTAAACCACCTAATTGGGGCTATCAAGAGCTKCTGCTGGGGACATTACAGAAACAACCAAAAAAACCCAAACCATGACATTACATCATTTCCACCTCTCACTTCCTAAGAGGAAGGAGACATTTCTTCCAATCCGAAACCATTCTCTCTAACTCTTCTAATTTCTAATTCTTAGAAATAGGTGGAAATGCTTAAAAAGTTTGCGAAGAGCATGGCAGTACCTCTGCTGGACTAGTCAAAGAGGAAAAAGGCAAGAAAAACACAGGATAACATTAAATATTTAGTGTGATATGTTAAATACTTTCCTATATTGAGACCAAGATTAAGTTTAATCGCTATTACTAAACACTTCCTGTCAAAGCACAATAACAATATACTTGAAAAATAAATATCSCAAGTAAAAATTGTCCATCTCCTTTACTATAATGTCAACATCAATCCCCTCGGTTGAATTTCTGTAGATTTCTGTACCCAGATAAAAACTTTCAAAATGGAGCCAGGCATAAAAAAACCTCTTCCAAAGGAAAAAACATGTTAAAATAGATAGGAAATAAAGAGCAGGTCTTTTCAATCTGAAAAATATCCATGTCATTGAAAGGAAATATAAGCACATGAGTTCATGAAGGAAAATGTTTTGCGATAGGGCCCAGTGCGCCCAAGCCAAGGTCAGGAGCCCTAGGCCCTTAAATGCTCTGTGGGTCATTGCTGGGCTATTTACAGAAAGTTTAGGTACTAGAGGACATAAACGATGCTATCAGCCAGACCAAAACCACCCATTCCCGCGACGTGCATGATCGAAGTGACTGTGAACGGAACAGGAACGCAGCCGTGAAGCTCTTTTTCAAGGGATGTTAATACCCAGTTGGGCAGAACTCGGTTTCAGCGGACACGCCAACAGAAACAAGAGATACTGGAGCATTTGGGGAGCTCCCTTCAGCAGGGAGGCGGCTGAGCTTCAGAAGCTGTAGGGGGTTAACTTGGATTTAAGMAGCCCCAGCCTGCCCTTGCTCAGCTGAGCAGAAGTGCTGGGTCTAGCCCAGGGAAGCAAGCAACGGCACCCTCTTCATTCTTATTATTTGYCTTTTTTTTTTCTCTCTCAGCTTCCTTTCAGCTGCTGCTTTTTCTGTGTATCTTTACCAGGAAGAGCAATGCTGTCCTTCCTCACATTCATGCCAGCCRAAAGCTGTGAGAAATTTGGAGAGCTCAGGGCTTTCTTTTTCAGACCTTCTTCTATGGATTGGAGCAAAGAAACTCCACCGTGTGACCCCATGTGCTCTAAGTGACCCTACTGGCTTAGATCTCCCSATGTTCTMYAGAGGTCCYTTCCAASCTCAGCCCATCAGCACGCTCCTGCAAGTGACAAAAACCTATCAGGAACCTAACGTGGCCTTCAGCATCTGCCAGGCATTTTTAGAAATACATTACAGGCTGAAAAGCACTAAAATACTCATCACCATGGAAGGACAGCAGGTATGGAGCAGATCATCTGGGAGTTTTAAAGCTGGATCAATGTTTGGGATACTGAATTTGCAAAGCCATGGGCTCATCCTACCGGGATGACAAGCCCAGGATCTTTCCCTATTCTGCAAAATGCATCTTACCAAGTCCCATAAGCCGCCCCAGGCAGAGCTAAAGCAAGATCCTTTTGCGCAGCCTGCGCTCGAGGTTTTTCCGTTTTGTTCCCCAGCTAAGCAGGAGATACTATCCAGGGTCAGACACGTTCCATGAGCTGCTCTTATGCAACAGAAAGCCGCTTTTATTCTAGGGAATGTTTTGATGTTATTACTCACTACTTCTTCAGGAGAAAGAGTCASTGTTTCTCACAAACACAGTCAGCCTAAATTACCTTGCTTGCTACCACACTCACCACGCTGAAGAAAGATTATTTTATTGACTTCAGACAAACACTCACCAGCCTCACGTTTGCTGGGAAAAGAGATACGGMTTTGATTTAGTGATTCACGCTAGCATACTCGCAGTTGTGCAATATTTTTCCATCTTCAAAACCAACACGATATATTTTTCTAAAGTCCCAATCCCTCAAGTCACACAGTAATTAAATTTACATTGTCTTCAATTTATTTGGAAATTAACCTCATTCCCACAGAGAAAAAGARGTTGTGCTTTACCTCCCACTCAGTTTAATAAGCCTCACTGCCTTGTGCAATTCTCTGTGCCTCTATCAAATGAGAAATTCCTGAAAAATGCACCCCAAAAATGTTCTTTTAACAGATAAATCCTATGATGTTCCAGGTCATGCTGTGTCTTCCCCAAAGCCAAGAGAACACTTCCAAGAATAAAATTAGCCTGATGATAAAGCAAATATCAACAGTTTGCCTCTACACAGCACAAAAAGAAAGTGCAACTTTCCTGGATCCTTTGGGATACTATTGCCCTTCCACCTTGGAAAACAAATGGAGGAGTTGGATCATGGCGGCAAATACAACCTGTGTTACAACGGGATATACAGACTGCCACATAGAATATACATGTACACACATCTGAAGATAAATTCACCTAGGTGACAACAAAAGGCATTCGAAAACCAGTTTCCACGAGCCTGCTGGGGTAATCTGGATTAATCTGCAGCCAAAACTATTGTAGGTACTAAACTGATGTGCAGAAGGCAACCAGCTATACCAGGAGCACAGGGACTCTCAAGGAAATCACCAAGGCAGTTAAAAYGTTTCCGAAATCACCCAAGCTGTAGATATTGGGATTGTAAGTGATATACTTAATTAAGGAATGTAGTCAAACAAAATGATGTATGAATGTCTTCTGCAAATCCCAMACTCTGCCACAGAGCACTTGGACATCTACATTGATTTGTGTTAAAAATAAAGCTGTTCTGCGAAGCTAGCGAGCAACCTCAGCAGAGCTCAGCAACCTCCCACSGCAGGCACCGCGCTCGGGAGGACCGGGCGCTGCCAAGGCCACGCCAGAGCACGGCAAAGAAGTGACACCGCGGGCCAGGCACCCATCGGTATTTAAAACAACAACGTCCAGGTGCCAGGCACAATAAATTGAAACTTTTAAACCTTCTTGCATTAATGCACAAGTATTGAGCTAGTTTTCAGCTAGGCTGGTGCCCCAGAAAATGTTTCCAGCGTTTAGAAGAGCCAAATGCTAATCGCTGTCCTGGAGGTTACACTGGGGCTGCAGGATTAGTCATCGTTGGAAACCAGTCGTGGTTGTTCTTATTTTCCTCTCCCACTGCTTTTCTGATCTGCGGCTGATGCAGTGGGAGCATTCRCAATGTTTTCTCACAAATTCAGCTTATAAACACGAAAGAACAAAAACATTGAAGAATAGCTCAGAGTTCTCTACTCCTACATCCTGCAGTAGGGTAGGGACCCGAAGCCTCTTTAGACAACTTAAAGCAGTCCTTTAGAGGATTAGGACGAAAAGGCTGCCTATTTTTCCTCCCTTTTTCCCCCACCTCTGCATTTCTTAGTCAAATAGGCTATGGTCAGAAACGGAGATACCGAAAAGTAAGAAAAAACTGYGGTTCGCATAATCTGATGTTCTAATTAGAAGCTGGGAACAGAAAAAGAACATAGGAAAAGAACTAATTCTGTCGATCTAGGCAGCTTTGGCTAGTTTAGTAAGGCTGAAAGCAGCTGGATGCCAGGTCCCCAGGCTTGAAGCGATCCCTCGCTTAAGGAAAATGCTGAYGTTTCATGGGTCGCTTGACCAGCTCCTCTGCTCTGCCCGCGCGGAGTCGGGGGTCCCTCCTGTGGCCTTGCTGCTGGGCTGTCACAAATCCAACGTGAAATGTGAACAGCTGAAGGACCACCCAGAGCCTCCCCGGAAGGAGAACCACRAGGGTGAAACTGCTAACCACTCGGAGCATCAATAAAATATTAAACGTTGACGAACGGGCATTTCCAGGCTCGCCYCGTTTGGAGCTACGAATAATTAGGAAAAGGAAAGCCCTCAAGTATTTTCACTAAGCAGTTCCATTCTGTTGCTCCAGTGTAGGACCTACCRTGACATCTGCTGTGAGAACATCTGGTCTCACTTAAAATGTTGAGTTTTACTGTTCATGGTCTATGTTCTGGATAGAGACAGGCACTATCAAACCAACAGGCCATCAGACATCCCGAAACCAGGCAGCACCTGCAGAACTACCAGCTGTGCTTGAGAAACCACCTCTSCAACAGCAAGCTCCACACATCACGTCCCACCAGAACCCATCAACTGAACCACACTTCAAAGGGAAGTCCCTGTCCTGTTACGAGTACCTGGCAGTGCTGGTGAGTTTTTAAGGTGCACTATTCATCATTGACCACATCTCTGAAAGATGTAGATACTCCATACTACTTAAATGTGAACACAGGTATACRTTTTGATAGGTAGCTTTAGGCACTCTGTTTGGAACATCTTCATCACAATTAATAATGTACATCCTAGCTGTAGCCAACRCTTTCCACTGGTTCCACCAGGGCATGACAAGACCTGAGATCACAACTACAACCTGTCCGTGTGCAAGCTGCTGTGATAAGGAGGACTTCTGCAGAAGTCACCATGTAGCTTCAGTGAGAATCTGCCCTTTAATTTAGCAAATTGTAAGATGTTTTGAATCAGTAGCACATGTTTGCTATTTTCTAAGTGAACTTCTTTCTATATTTAGGCAATAACTACACMGTTTCCTAAGTTGGCTTCACCAGCCAAACTTCATACAACACTGCCTGGGAAAGCTAAAACAGACAAAACCATCATCTAGGTGRGCAAGACAGAGGATATTTGCCCACYACAATGACAGATCAGATCTGAACTACTAAATGCAATTTTTAAGTAAGGTTTTTGGTGTTTAAACAGAAGAGTGGCTCATATGATCATAAATCCTTTCTGATTTCCAAAACCTATTTAATTGTATTTGGTCTCACATGAATTTTATTAGCATTCTCCCAAACTCTTTAGGCAAGCTCTAGAACATTTCTCTTTTTCTTCTCAAAACAATAGCTTATTTACATATTTACAGAAGAATAAGACCCCTCTTCCCCCCCAAATCCTGATTAGCTGCCAGACATTACACATCACGCATGAACGCAACCCCCCCMGTCTCCAAAAAACTGCTACGATGGAAATGTGTGAAAGTAGTTTTGTTCCAATTTTGCCTCCTGGGAATGCAGGCTCACAAGCATTCAATTAAAAACAATTTTGTCTGATCAAGATGTGTTGTAGTTTCACATGCTAATGTGGCAGAATGTGTCTAGATCATGTCTGTGATAATTTTTTTTTTCCTTTTTCTTTTTTTTTAAAATACAGAATGGGAGAAATAAGGCCTATTAAATATAGGCCAAAAAAAGGTAGCTCTTGCAATTTCTTCCCTTTCAATTTATTTATTTATTTATTTATTTTTGGTACGAGAATGTGATGTTTTGCCAGCCTGTGCTGTTTTGCTCTATTTGGGTCAGATCACCTGGGGTATAGTGCCTGGGAAGATAATATGTGGATTAACAGGAAAAATTCTAACCCAAAACGTCTTTTAAAGAAATCTGCAAGGCAAACAAAACAACAAAACGCTCTGGGGTCACCTGCCTGCAATGCCCATTTTTAAAGCCAGAAGGAGCCACTTTGACCAGCCAGTTTGACACAATCCATAGGAATTCCCTCAACTCCTTCTGCAAGTGCAATAGCTGTGGCCGCACTTGGCCATTATCTTTTAGGAAAATATGYAATCTCAATTTAAAAATTCCAGTCTTAGGAAATGCAGAACACTGTTAAACTATTCCAACRATTAATCACCCATCACGTCAAAAGAAGGAACTAGTCTGTATTGGGTTTCTTCAATTTTCAGCTCTTGCAAGGCATTACCCTTTTGCACAYTGAACTGAAGTGCCCCTTACCAGACCATGCCTTTACCACCAGCTTCCTGCAACACTTCTGAGCAAATTCCTTGCAATGCCCTGGACTTTTCAGAGTAAATGCCGCCTTTGGCTTATCCCAAAAGCACAGCTTTCTGGTAACACACCCTGCTGACCTGCATCACGCTCAGATKGCTGCTTTGTGCTATCAGCAATCCTTCCTCTTCATTCCTCACTGCTTCCTCCCCAAGCTATCCTCAACACATATTTTAAATAGCTAAGAAGCTCTTACCCAAGAGCTAAGGGTTTCCACTAGACATATCCCCCCTTTTTTAATGATTATCCAGTTAAACTGTATTTTGAGACCTACCAGATAGATAATGTTTTACCCACTGAATACCCACAGCATTGATTTTATATCTCACTGGTTTCTTGATCAATATGCTATGCGGCATGAAGACAAATAATTTGTAATAGAATTACTCATAAACAATTCCCCTCTGCCAATTCTCCACGTTGAGCGTAAAATGATCCTCCCTTAATTAAGAAAAACCCTTTAACAAAATTACCAACAGCTGATGAAAAATTACACACAAAAAGCAATAAAACATTAAGCTGTAAGAATTTAGCAGGCCTCTGACAAAAATTGGGAATTGTTTGGGGTTTTTTTTAAACTAATGAAAATAATTAAAGGATTTGGATTTCAGGCATACATTGGTGCACACTATGGCCCATGAACAAGCCTCATGTGCTGACCAAGGTCAGGGTGGGAGCCCATACAGAACCTCCTCAAAGGAAGCTCAGGGTAAGGGTTTGGATTTTAAATTATGATACTGATATGATCTGATATGATTATGATACTGTCATAATCTGACATGATTATGATACTGTCATAATCTGACAGTATCAAACAAGCCAGCATCCTCAAAGAGACAGCAGAGGAGCTTAACTTAGCCCTCATCCTCTGCCCCTTGGCCCATTTTTGCTCATCATTGCTTTGATTCAGTTAGTCAAATTCTACCAGCAGTTCAGTTCATCTACAACACAAGTTTAACAAGCACAAATTATAAGTGCTGAAATCAAGTAACACCACAGCAACTAGTAACAYTCCTGAAAGTGGAAGTAAAATAATGAATATTAATCTCTTCGCGGGGAAAAAAAAAGACCATTTGGAGTCTTTAAGCGAACCACCAGTAACTTGAGCAGTTGAAAGCCAAAGTCTGCATTCAGGTGACTACGTTGAGTGTCACGGCAACCCCTTAGATAGGTGCAAGAAGCATAGAGGACTTGGCTCATCTCAGCCGCACACAAACCTCCTCCTCCTGCATATCTCATAGCCCTCCTAGGACAGCATAACCACCCCATGATCCAGGCTACTTACTGCACTGTCCCCCACRCAAAAGCAGCTTTCAAAACAAATTTAACGTTGAATCGGAGCTTGCCGGGAAGAAAGATTTTGCTAATTGTCACAAGAAGGCAGGATCTCCAGCATCTATGTGAGAAGTTGGAGGAATAACAACACACGCTCTGATAGAAAGGAAAACTTCCACATTTTCCAAATTTCCCAATCCTTAATTATACGCTGCGATAGTGCCATGCTAGTGACATTCCTGAACTGGCATCAATTCTGGTCTCCTCTGCCTCCTGGGCACGATGCAGAGCGGAGTGCGGGGAGGAAAGGGCTCTGCGGGACCTGCCTCTCATCAGACGCCACTTTTAGAGACAAGATCCAGACCCTTACTGAAATGTCCTGCAGCCAGCACAAAAATAAAAAATAACACCCCACTTATATCAGCATTTGCTAAAAAGAAATATCGTGTTCATTCATTTTAGGGAGATACTTAGATCTACCAAGATTTTCAGGTATCGGAGAACTATCAATTTTGGGATGAAAAAAGATCAATTTTTAACTGTTAAGTACCATGCCAAAAATAAGTGTCTTTTCCAGTGACATATGAAGCTATTTCTCCATAGTAAGAGGTGCAAACTCTGCTGTTTTCCTTATTCTACTTCTAGTATCAGGGCATAAGCAGTATTACTCATAAAAAGTAAAAGAGCAGCTAACCATGGGCAGGAGCATTAAGACTTTAAAACCTTTCAGAGAAGGTTCAGCTACTACATCACAAATTATTTTGCTTCTTTAACAGATATTTCCTGAATCATCTATAGCAACAAAGCAAGGTTTTGAGTAGCTCCTCTATCTGTTGAGCCTAAAGCTTCATTTCTACAAGTGGTTTGGCCACAGAAGAAGCAGGACATGGGCAYTGCAGGCATAATTCTCCTACAGAGGAAGATTTTGTCACTTTYGGAACCATTTCTCTTCCATCTGCCCACGTTCGTCCAGTTCACCGCCTTTTCCTTTCACTCCTAAAGGGATGCAAGGCACCTTACCCCAACCCTGCTCTGTTCTGCAGACTGGTCTGCAAAACCAGCCAGCTTTTCCAAAGGACTTTTCCATTTAAATACAGTCAGATTAAAATGATATCACTCATCGGGTTGATTCCTCCCAGCCCCCTCAGAACAGAGCACAYCTCAATTCCATGTTCTCATGCTGTCCCATACCCTACATGGTTATAGCCATTTAGTGGCTGACATTTGAAGTTTTATGAAAAAAAAGTTTTATATTAATATTTTGATTTCCAAAATAGTAATGATATGAGAAAGCAATTAGTAATGGTTAATTAAAATGTCAATTTTACTTATTTCTCGATACTGCWGTGATTCTCCTAAGCAATGAACAGCTTCTGGAGCTTAACCCATGGGAGATGACACTTCAGAAGATGTAAGGAGAAATATTYGCGCTTTCCCACTTAAAACAGCACAGGCAGGAAGTACCAGAAGTGATMCCAACTATTTTCAGACGTAGCAAGGAACCCTAAGTGCTTGAACTGGCAGTGGAGCAGGACCAGAGCTCAGGAGCCTGAGGGACTTCTTCAAGACAGCACCTCAGTCCTGTGTTTTCTGGCCTAAGCTATTACCCAAGTGACATCATGACATCACGCTCCTTTGTCTCTCTTTTGGGGGCGAAAAGCACAATGCACCTGAATCCAGGCAGCTGGTCTGCTTTGCTCTGTTGCTCCCCAAACACGTTTACTCCARTTACCAGGTACGACAAAACCGTTTCCTGCTTTCACACGCCCAATATTCAGCTGGCTGCCAAAATAAAACTGTCCTTAACTTGTTCAGCATCCCAAAACAGAYGGAGGATTGGAGCCACCATTGGCTAGCACGTGAACCAAGCCAGATTCACTCCCCAAAGTTATTTCCCAGRACTGACTGAGAAAAGGGGATGCAATCAGGCATCAAAAAGTCTCTGTTCGTGTACAGTTGATTCAGGGTGGATATTCAACTGCCTACAGAAAAAAAGGGAAAAAAAACCCTTTTTTTTTCTATATTGAACTACCTAGACTTAGGTAAGTGAGTTTGCTGAACACACTGGAAGGCTTCCCAAGGCATTTCCCAAGTCATACAATTCCAGAACAAAACAAAACCTGCTAATAAAAACTGCTCCCTGTATATTTTCCTGCATAGCAATTTTCATTTAAACTACCCTGCGTGTAATAATAACTTTCTTTTAAAGCAAACTAGAGAGATTAACATCTCCTGGGCTGAAATATTTTAATATATCTCAAGTGATGCACAACTCAGGAATAATAGCAATAAATTATGGCTCCATCTATGAAAATAAATCTGTGTACTACACTTACTCAGCAATGCTATTTTTCTCACCATCTTCATTTTTTCTTAATTGTAAACTGTTTAAAATTCTAAGTTGCTGCCAGAGATTTGTATTTATTTTGAATAGTATTAATTTTGTGAGGAAAGTGCTGCACAAATGGTGCGAGTTCAGAATCTGAAGCTTTCCCCACCTCCTCACAAAGGGTAATTTTAAAAAAATAAATGCAGTTACCCAATTCAGCCACCACTTACTGTTTGCAAAAAAAAAAAAAAAAAAAAAAGCCGACTGTGCTGAGAGCCAATTTAATGGTAATTTCTCGTCCGTATGTGCTTTAATAACCCCATGGCAAACCATATCACGTGCACACCCAGCGCCTCTGCCGCCTGGACCCCCACCAAACCTAGCGAAGCCATCTCGAGCGACCAGCAGGGATGCTGGACACACCCTTGCCGCATGGGGTGTCGCAAGGYGTGGAAGCAAGAGGTTGGAAATGCTCCTTCTGTGACTGGGAGCTGCTTTTCCCTCCGGTTCCTTGCTGCCGCCCGCGTGAGGCACGGTCCAACCCGCTCACCCCACAGCTGCACCCTCCAGCTTTCCGAAGGATGGRATATCCCATCTCCCGGGGACGACTTTGCCAAGTAACGCGGCAGAGCTTCCACTGCAGAGCTACCAAAACTGTGTGTCAACAAGCTGCAGTAACGTAGCCCCTCCCTTTATGCCTCCAGTATATCATTCCTACGTGAGTAACATTCCTTCTCGGGTGCAAGCTTTGTGTTCGCTGCCTTCATTATTATTATTATTATACTCACATTATTCATGATTTTTAGGGGTTTCCTTGCTTTAATGCTGCACCCCTGCTCCAAACCAACCTGGAGGATGCCTCTGGGAGAGCTAGATTTACACCTCCCGGGAGCACCACTCCCCATCATTCTGCACTACTATCACATTTCTTTTGGACAGACAGAGCTAGTTCAGCTCACATGCCATATTTCTTCCCCCGACAATCAAGCTGGTTTTACTTATGTTTACTGTGTGGTCTGTTCCCATTGTATGCTGGCTTCACTGGGAAGCTACGTTTCCACTCTGGATGCTTTCCATCTTCTGGTCAATTTTGTCATGCAATTTTTTCCTCATTTCCCTAAAACTTCTAGCATCTTGGTTAATAYATTAAATTATCCACAGCATCAACAGTGAAATAGTAAAAGTTGCATTTTGCTTAAATTTTATGTAGAAGTCTTGCAGAAAACATTTGTGTAATAGAAGTCAAAATTATTTTTAAATCCCTGCTATTTTATGATTTCTGAGCAGCACGTGAATTCTGCATCAGGAACAATGATTTTTTAGGGTCATTTTGTGCTGCTGAATTCTCACTGCTGTTCTTAATAATAAGAACTGATAAACTGATAGATTAAAAAAATAGTTAAAAAAAGTAGTTCTCTAATTTATCATTAAGTATCACACCAATTTACTGAATTTGAGGGAGAAAGTTCTATTGCTCCCATTCTTGGAAAGCAGCATATATATGGTGCTATTGAAACACTAGCTGTGGGGGAAGCATCACTTCTGTCACAACTTATGTCTCTGCACCAACTGCAAGCAAACTGCACTGGTGTCTGCACTGCGCAGTTCTTAAGTCACAGCTTGGGGAAAAGCTTGCTACATTTTGATCCCAACACAGAAAGCAGTGAAAACGTCCAAAGGTCATCCATTAAGTCCACCAGGTGGGCTCATTAAAACTATGCAGAACTGGAAAAAAAAATTWAAAAAGATTAAATCTCCATTTCTAGCGCATTTTTTGGACACACAACAAGGACACCGCACAGATGCAAACCGTCCCCATTGGTCGTCCCATGGTTTGCGTCTGCRGGCTCCAAGCATGCAAAGAGCAGTCCCGGGGCATGCAGCATGCAGTAAAGGGAGAGCAGAGGTTAATAACCTGGAAGCATAGGATCTGAGAATGTGAGAGCAAGTTAAAGACAAGAGCTCCTCTCCACTGTCACTGAGGCTCGAGAAGCAATGCTGCAGCGTCGAGCAGTGCGAGGGGGGGAAATACAGTTTGTCCAAGACATAGACATATCTCCGCAAGTGGCGGCAGGTATAACTGAAAGACAAGGGTAAAGGGAGAAAAAACAGAGAGAGAGAGAGAGAGAGAGAGAGAGAGAGAGAGAGAGAGAGGTATTTTCCTTTAGGAAAGCTAATGCAACCGAATGTCTGTGTGCCAAGAGGCAATGGGAGATGCCTAAATCAGCAACATGGCAGTTTGACACGAAATAACAGTTTCAAAAGACAGCRGGAACTGTGCAACCGGTGGCTGTAYRTGGATCTGGTCAGGACTGCAAAGGGATTTTGCCAAACCTCATCCATTAGAGACACCAGTAACTGCATTTTGTTGKGGTGGTTGGCAGGACTTCGGAGCATTTTTACCTCTCTCAACATACCATGAGAACATGAATGTACGAGTCTGGACCTGGTTTACAAAGTTTCCCCTTCAAAATTGGGAATATCCACAAAATTTAACTGACTCACAGAAATATGACATGTCACTTTAGGGGGAAAAAATAGTCATATGATATTACTGCTTACTGTGAAATGCTCTGCAAACTACGCCCCCCTTAGACTGTCCCAGACGTTAATTCCAGCTCTTAAATCAACGTGCTTAGTCACAGCAGAGCTGCAGCTCTTCAGACCTGGTCAGCTCGTTCACAGCAAAGCTTTTGCAATCGTTTTCATGGAAAAGCTCTGGGGTAACTGCAAAAATATTTAACTTTCATACTCACTAACATAGAATACTCTTGAGTAAGAGACCTTATTGCCACTGACACACAGGATGTCCTCCCACGCACAGTGTAACGGAGAGCAAACTCATCAGAGCAGCTGACAGCAGAACGGAGATGSAGCCCAGCACAGGCGAGGCACATACACCACATAGCCCCAGAGTACATTACAGGTTCTGCACAGAAAATACTTCACTGTGTTACGAAGCAGCGTACATCATGTGTGTGAGATAGCTCAGGTCACACAAGGAGCTCTGCCCAGGGTACAGAGCAGGGCAAATCMTCCAGAAAGTCTCTTAAACAGCCTAATATTTCTGCTAAAAAGCAATCAGTGAAGAAATTTCATGTGATCAGCAAAGCTTTCAGAATTTGATACATCCTGAACMTTGAGCAGTACTCAACATGCCTGGTAGAAGCTTGCTTGTTGAAATACTTATACGTTGGTACAGTTTAAATCCTCTCTTATTGGGGAAAAGGAGCCAAGGATCCTTCCTTGCTAGGTTATCTCAAGTTTAGAGTAGACCTTCTTATAAAACCTGGGGGTGAGACACCTGCTACAAGCAGCAGGGATGATGCTCTGATGATGCAGCTCTTGCAGCCTGSCTTGCTCTCCAGCACCCAGTGAAASCCCAAGCCAAGACTATCACCACCGTTCTCCTGCTGCGGGTTACTTCAATAGCTTTCACTCTGGGTTTGATACACGTGCTCACCTTTGCTCTGAACCTCGAGGAAACACACAGCCCTTTTTGGTACTTCAGAAATAGGAGTTTATCTTCTTCATATATAAACATTTATGCTTATTTTAACTGATCTTCTCGATCTCTTCTCCAACACCTCACAGATACAAAGTCCCCAAAGCAGACTCAATCCCAGGCACGTGAGGGCAATGATGGGAAGGGGACCCAACAGGAGGAGAGGACACCCAGAAGCACCATGGTGGGACAGCTCAGGGAACCGGCGCCGCCTGTCCCAGCTACCACCTCCCTCTCAGGGCTTCCAATAAGCAGGGCAGGCCCAGCCCTACATTTAGAGTTGAACGTGTTTCCTCAAAGGGGTGAYTTTAACCTGATGCCAACAGCAACCCAACCCCCAAAAGCCATCTTCACTATCTCGCACCATAGCCATGTTACCTTGAGGTATAGAGCAAGCATTTCCACTATTAAATAACCCAACTAATCCAAATAAAAACAAGGCTTAACTCAGTCAGGAGATATGTAGATTTGAGTTCATAATGGATCCTAAATTTGAAAAGAGACTTATTTTGTATGTCAGAAATTAACGTTCTGGCAGCTGTTACAGCTATAGTTAAATATAACTGATTTTTCTGTTTCCAGAGTGTTTCTACTTTTCCTTTAGAGCAAAAGGCCATCTTTAACTATTACAGTACCAAAGAGTTTGAAAAAATTAAAGAAAATTGATACTTGGTAGATAGTGAGTGTGCACATGCGTATTTGTGCACATATATAATATCAATATGTATAAAAATACGCAGGCACCTGCATACTATTTATATTTTCTGTTTACCTCGAGGACTTCAGTGCATCCTTTACTAAAATACCACTCCAGGAAAAGAACAGATTATTTCCTTCTGATACAGCTTACCCTTWATAAGGGGTAAGACCCGAACAATATTGGGACTTTTTGAGTTCTCACAACAAAATAGTAAAAGCAACACAGAAAAGGCTCATTTGTGAACCCTAAAGATGGCATCTGATAAAACAAGTAAAAACAYACACCTATATCTTATAATAGCATACCCAAAATAATTTTGCGCTATAAAAGACAGCACAGAGAACCTGAGGCCCATGGACAGAGCTGCTCACTACCCTGTCAAGCACCTACTAATGCCATCTTTCTCCTGGAGTTCCTGGAGTGAAGATCTTTCCTGCCCTGATGCTGCCCTGATTTCCTCCATGCTGACAAGGGGACGGCAGGCAGGAAGGCTCAGACTGCCGGGCAAATGGGGCAAGCACAGGGAGAGAGGCACACACAAGGTAACAGATACCTTASAATCCCTCAGCATGTATTTCAGGCTAAAGAGAAGCATCTCCAGGCTATCTTAAAAAAAATCTATAGGATTTTTAAATATGTATCTTTCTCTCTATATGCATGTATATTCTCACCCACAATATACCTGCATACCTGTACTATCCTGCATGAACCACTGGCCTCCCACAGCTTTCCTGGGTCTCCTGAGGCTCCGGAAGCCCTCCGAGGACCAAGCGTGAAACACACAGGACTTCTGCCTTGCTCTGACAAGAACCTCCGGGCTCAGAACTTACTTCAAGCTCAATTCTATTCCATGTTGTACAAGATGCATTTTCTTAAACAAGACAACAGCAACGAGAATATGCAAATCTTCTTAAAATCCTCTGTACCTAACAAGCAGATGTTTTCTACATTCAAGTCAGCTGAAGTTTTAATATCCAATAGACCAGACAAACAAAAAGAACCATGCCAAAACCTTTTCTAATGGAGAGGTGAAGCAAATTGAGAATGAAGTAGAAGAGCAGTCAGTTAACAGACATTATCCACTAGCCCCTCAGTAAATCCAGTATACTCTGAAACCACATACCCAGGATTCAAAAGAAAATAAATTTCTGATGCGAATATTTAAGTAATTGTTATTCAGAGTCTCAGTGTCCACCAGATATTAAGAAGTTTTAACATTATTTAGAAAAAGTAAGGTCTTCAGGACAAACATGCCACATTTATTATCTTAGAGAAACTAGATTAATCTGCAGTCATAAAAAAGCCAATTTTGCTAAGCCTGATTAAATATTTAGGTCATAGTGTTTCTGCAGCAGAACTTGAAAAAATACACAAACAGTCTCCTTTGTTGCAATATGACTCTACAGGAAACCCAACACAATCATTTTTTTTAAAAATAAACAGTATAAGTATAAGCTTATCAACTTTAGTACGTGTTAGCCAGCATCCAAGCTACCTGTAGGCACATAGGGTGTAGGGACTAGGACTTACACTTAACGCTACTTAAAGAGGTGAACAGCTACTGGCTAATATATGGCTTCCTATTAAAATTCTTTTATATGGTACAAACAGCACAAAGGCAAATGTATCTGTCTTCTTGACAGGAGCATAATATGGCACAATAAATTAGAATTTTGGCCGAAAGTTTTCATTTTCACTCTATTTACCAGGTAACAAAATGTGGTATTGATGAATCACAAGAGAAATTATTGGTCTCACAAGAGACCAAGTATTTTCGGTCGTCCTATTTTTCACTTTGCTTTTTTAGGACCAAGAATACTATGAAAACTGACGACCACGAATCAACAGAAAGGTGGATCATTTTTTGAGGGGCTGGAGGAAAAGGAGTATTGCTACTCTGAGCATAGTTAAGCTCTTTTAGATGCTACAAAGTTGGTATTGAGGATGTCAACAGCAAAGCACTTAAACCATCTCCTCCTCCTTTTTTTCTGCCAATTTCATTTGGAAGGATTTTTCATTTGATTTTAGCTCTCCTTCCATATCGCTACTCCTACACTCTGCTCCAGAAGGGTTAGCCAAGAGATTATACCAGGTTGCTCCAGGCTTCATGCCTTCAAGTCTTGAATACCAACAAGGACAGAGTCTCCTGCACCTCTCCCACGCCCTGCACCAGGGCTGGACTGCTTTCAGGGGGAAAAACGTCTCCTTGATTCAAGGCCAAATGATGCCCTGGGCCAACTTCTGACCATTCTCCTTCACCATCCCACCACAGCATCACCGAATGCATGAGGTTGGAAGGGACCTCTTCTAAGGAAGGTTGGCTTATACTGTCTACCAGGCTGCTGCCATTCTTGGCTGCCAGGACACATGGCTGGCTCCTACCCAGCTTTGTGTGTACTGAGACCCCCCAGGACAGTTTGGCAAAGCTGCCCCCAACCAGGCAGTCCCATCTCTACTATTATTGTCATTTGTCCCTTTTGATCTTCACGAGTTTCCTGCTGGCTCCGTCCAAGGTCCTTCTGAACAGTGGCCCTGGCTTCCAGCACATCCCCTGCTCCCCTGGAGTTTGGGGTCACCCACAAAAGCCATGGAGGAGCAAATCTGCCCCCTCCTGCAGCTCACACATAAAGATACTGATCGGGACAGGTTCCAGCACAGATCCCTAAGGAGCTCCACTTGTAACCAGCTTCCAGGTGGAGTATGAACCACTAACCACCACTCTTGGAACTTGATGATCCAGGTATTTTTTTATCCACTGAGTCCATCTGCCTGATGTAATCTGACTATAATTCAAATATGCTGAGGGAGACTACGTCAAAAGTCTTATTACAGCCACGGTAGACAACTTCCACCACTCCTCCCTTACCCATAGACCGTGTCATTTTATCACTGCAGGTCAAGCATAAATTACTTCTGATAAATCTACGCTGGCTGTTACGAATCACGGTTTCTTTCTCGTACTCAGAACTGGTTTCCAAGAAGCTCCAATGATATTCCCAAGGATTCAAGTGAGACAGTCCAGGCTTTAGGTTCCCAGACATCCTTCTTGCTGCCTTCATCCAGTCCTCAGGGACCTTCCTTCTATGACTTTTCAAAACCAAAATCTAAAATGTATATCTTGCAATGGTGTAGGTCAGCTCTCAACACACTGGGATCCTCTGGACTTGTGTGCATCAATTCTTACTAATCCCTGACTTGATCCTGCTTCACTGGCAGCCCCCATCCTCCTTGGTCCTTGCCTAAATTCAAAAGCAACAAATGAACTTTCTAAAAACAAAGAAGCAAAAACTTCCCTTTTTCGGGCCTACTTCTCTGATGCAAGGGAAATAATCAATAAATTTATATCTCGCAGCACCGAGTGACGACAGGATTTTTAATTACATTATTGCGAAACAGCAGTGTGAAGGTCATAGGGTTAAAGGTGCCATAAGAGCACAGAACAGAGAAGCATGAACATTTAAAGAGTTAGGAAGCAATTATTTGTGATAATGCATCACAGACATAAGTTCCCATGCCCTGAAGAAGCACTCTGTCACAGCACCAGCCAAATGTATACAAAAGGCTTACGAGAGTAATATTATCTTTATCCATATTGTGAAGGGCAGCAAGGAAATGAAAAATAAACAAACTTTGGAGATACTCTATTTGCTAGATTGCAGGTCAAATGACAGATATATGAGATTCTTATGCAGAGAGGCCAAATTATCGCTGTGCAAATGAAGTTCTGTCAAAAAGAATCAAAGTTTGTATATTAGAACTTGACACAAGGAACTGAAGACCATCCAAATAAAGATATGAAGGGCTAGAAGGAAGGGTTGATACAGTGCTCAAGTCCGAGACAAAGGAGGAAGGCTTTAATAATGCAGATGCACGAGATTTTGGAAAGCATGCATCTCTGGCAGCTTAAGGAACGTTACTATGGGAGTGTTGCTTTGGAAACGTTCTACACTGACATCCTTCGCCTTGACACTTGCAGTAATTGCTAAACCCCACCGAGGGCCCCGGGAGACGCCTGCTCCACCGGGTTGCACACAGACCCGTGCACCCCTGCGCAGGCCACGCGCCTGCAGCCTCTGGGCAGCGGAACGGCCCCCATCGGGAGGGCAGCCGCTGGGCACGTGCAGGGAGGGGGGTCTCCGTCGGACCCCCGCCCGGCACAGCTCGTCCGGGCCGCCCCGCGTTTCGCAACGCCAACCCGAGCCCAATGTAGATTGTGGCACTCGCAGAAACTCCGGCGCGCTATTAACGAGGTAGAGAAACATGCCTCTACACAGCTCCGCGGCAGACGTATTTATTCACTGCAGAACTCAGTGTATTTGCTTTCCCTAAAAGCCTGTTCTTTCCTAAACTTGCTGAAGGCCATTACCATTAAAAAAGTTGAGTCATTCAACAGCTCCTAAGACCTGATGCACATTAGGGTTGTTGAATCCTGCTCCCTTTTCTGTTTCTTTCACTCTCCATTAAAAGTGCCAGACATTTTAAAGCGCAATATTCTTCCTGTGAGCCACACAAATTATGGTGAAGGAACACGATGGTGGAAAATGCCTTAACTCAAGTACTTGTGGATGCAGGAATTCCATACAAAGTTATCCTGTCAGAAAACGTATTTGAAAATACTTACTTAAGCATGGGGTCAAAATTCAAGATTTTCACATGTGGTAGAAGGACAAAGCTCTTTGCAGGGTGCTGCTCTTTGGAAGGGCCTGACTCAGTTCATATGGATTTTGTTTTTAATCAGTAACTGGTTTATTTTCCTCTCCAACAGTCACTCCCTCGCTCATATCTATCCTGCTTCTACACACCTGGAGGTAGAAATTAGTTCACTGAACTGCACAGCTTTGAAGACATCAGACATGCACAAATAATGGCATTAGTTAAATGTGAAATAAGCAGCAGCCTTACAAGAAAACAATGCTATATTATGATATATTTTGTTTCTTACTAATGGTTCATTACTGCAATAATACAATTTCAGTTTGTCAAAGATAAATCCCTGCAGCATTATTCATGCATTTATTTAGACCTTACTCCAAATTTTTCCCTACAGAGAAAGTTTCTAAAAAGGAAGCCGTGTGTTGTATCTGCAAAAACCAGCTAATGAGCCAAAGAGGCTGCGAGGGAAGACAAAGGACAGGTTCGAGCAAGCCCCTATCCTGAGTCATGTCTTTCTTTCAGTTACCAAACACCCTCCTATAAATATAACTCATTCAAAACCAACTAAGACTGTAGTTTCTATGGTTTTACCAGAATAGCAAATAGTAGTTTCTAAAAGGCGATGTAAATTCTTTATTTCCTCCTGTTTTTCTCAGAAAATCCAGGCAATTTCATAGCACAGGACACACTTTTTAAAATGCAAGACCCGCTATGTGCGGACACAAAAATGTAAGAGCCATCAAGTGAAAATAGCAGGTGCTAGATTCAGTGTGATTTAATAGAAAAGCAAGCTAAATGCCCCACCAGGAAACTGCTTGGGCCTGAGACACTAAGCAGAGAGAGCAAGTCTGCAAGCTGGAGCTCTCCATAGGCTTCCTACACAACCTCTAGCAAATGCCGCTTCCAGGAAGAACTGGAAGGGGAAATAAGGGGAAAACTGCTCAATTTCCTTGGAAACATGGGGAAAAATGCAGTACATTTGCATATTGGCTTTTCTTCTGGACCTTGCTAAAATCACAGAGACTGTAGTAGCAACAGCACATTTTGCTACCGATGAGCCTCCTCTTATTATTATATCCCATTTTTTATTGCCAGGTTATTCTAAACTCCGCAGCACATTATCAGAAGTCAAGCTGTGAGAGGTGGCAAAATAACAAACGAAACCAAAATGAGTTTTTAGCATGGTCCTTGCCTCTCCACTCTTCCATCTGAAAAGCAACAGTTTTCTCCAGCCCATTCTGCAAACTGGTGCCCAAGACATGGAAGGAGAGAACTGAGGTGAGCCCACTGGGCTACAACCCCTTCAAAACCCCATCCCAAAACAATTTGCAACCCAACCTCACCCCACACCCTCCCGGGGGCGAGCAGAACTGCTCGGAAGGCAGGTAGTTGCGGGGACATAGTCTAGCATTTTGCACAGATCCAATGTATGTCAAGACAAGCTGTYGGTTTGTGCAGCTGGGAGACGTCCAGGAGCACGAGCACCTCYAATGGTATGTGGCGCTGGGCTGCTTACACCAGATGGGCAGCGAGGGTTTTAATGTCCTACCAGGTGCCCACCCAAARTCCCCGGCAGGTTCAACCAGGCTTAAACCAAGTTCAATGATATTWCCATGTTGGAAACGGCTGATATCAGCCTAAAACCTTGCCTCCRTATGCTGCTCCCAGGCAAGCGCAGCAACCACATGCTGCACGTGCCCCTCTTTCTGTTGCTAAAGCATGAAAGGGTATTTTAATACTGAAGCACAACTATGCTGAATACACAGTAAAGAAAAAAATAAAAAGCTTAATTTGGTTCAAAATTAGCTCAATTGCATTTCTACTCCACTAAGCCATGGCAATAGAAGGGTATTTGCTGCTAATATTCTCTTTTCCCGTCTCTTGACTATTTTCTCCTCATTTTGTCACGGACTTTTCCACTAATTGTGGTGACACCTCCCAGTTTTGGAATAGCTGATCAGCTTATAAGCTTCCCCAGAGCTAATCTAGGTCAGCAAGCTACTAATAAGGCCAGCATATGTTTCTTTTGTTTAACACCCTYGACTTCTTTGTATATTGTTTCTATATCCCAACTAAAGCCTCTCCAGAGATTGTGGAGAACTCCTTATGTAAAAGAAGCATCAGCAACCCAGTGGACAATGAAGAGCCTGAAGAGCAATTGCAGATACAGCTGCGTGTCCATGCCAGCAAACTGCTCACGAGAGAACAAGCCAAAACCACCAAAAACTCAAGGCTGAAGCGTGGATGCAAAAATCTTGGCTATCCTGCTGTGCACCCAACTTCTGCTCCTAATAGTCTGCAGAGAAAAAACAATTTTTTCACATACTTTTTGAACACACCAATATCATGAAGGCCCCTTTTTGAAAGTCATTTTCAGCGCATCTCTGAAACACCCAACCAAAATGATAACCCCTTTTTTATAACACACTGCACTGTGTAAGGGGGGAAAAACACCCAAAGCATTCTCATGCTGCAGTAGCTCTCAGAAGCAGAATATCATTTTATATYCACATTACATATGAGGGAGTTCTTAAGCTCAAGCGCTTCAAGGACTATTTCAAACTCAACAACCATTAAAAGCAAAACGTCCTTGAGGATTTTGATTTTGATTTTCAAGTCTATGTCAGCCAACAGGTTCTTTGGCCATTTTGGACGAAGAGAGTCTGTCTTTAAAAATCTAAGGTGTGCAACACGGGATCAATACCACCAAAGCAAAGGACACACATATGATGGGAGAAAAAAAAMCATGGAAAATCACAAATATTTCAAAGTTACATAAATTCACCAGGCAGAGCACTATAAGACAGCGCMTATCTGCTAGGATGAACAGGTCTTTCTCCTCTTCATTGAGGCAAGGGAACAAAATCAAACAAGCTAGTGAGTGGCACGTAAGCCCCGTGAAGCTGAGAGCACAGAGAGATGCCTTCCTCACGCCTGGAAAAGAAGCCAGTCCTACTGTAGCTCTTCCTTTCATTAAGGGTATTTCCTTCCAGCCCAAGCACAACTCATATGAGACGCAGAAGCCAAGCAGAGGAAACAGTGGCCTTTCTTTTTGCACAGCCCAGTGCACAGACACCCACATTTCTTCTTCAGAAGTCAGGCCCTGCGTCCATCCCCGTCACAGTATCTGCAGCAGCAGGTACCACTCGTCCTGTGAAACTAGTGACCACCTTCCAGTTCTTCCACCTTTTCTTTAAAAAGTGGGATGGAGGAGAAGAAAGCCGATGTTGAGAGGAGGCTCAATACTTAACAGCTCTGGCCACAGGACACACGTTGAAGGTCCCATTTTGCAGCTTAATCTTTTATTATTATAAAGTTTGGCTTCTGAAGAGTCTTCTGACGCACTCTGCTACAAAACCAGCAGCAGTTTCTTTTCCCCAGAGTTTCCTATTATGGACACTTCTCTGTTATGAATAAGAGATGAGTAAGCTGMGACTTAATTTAATGCTCCAATTAAGATTTGAACCCAGGATATAAAAGACTTGGCTACTACCCTACCTTAGAGTGGCACGAAAAAGCTGCTACAGATGTCCAGGTTCCCGGYGTGCTTGATATTATACCAGCCTACAGGTTTTAAAGCATCCTCAAGGCCACGTAGCTCCAAGCAACACAAATACCTTGTTGCAACAGAGAACCAGTAAAGGAAGCAGGAGGGAGTTTCCATGTTATGTGTTGATAAAAGCATAGGTTGGGTTATTACAGATTAGCTCTATCTCCTGACAGCTTAATTATATTACAATGCTCTTTCATTATTAAAAACTGAAAGCTGGCACTTCTGAAATACAAGTTTTTAATATAAGCTTTCAAAAAGTGAGAGAGTTCCAAGAACCCCTGAATTCACTCGCCTCTAAATTCAAAATGATAAACTGGAAAATTTATATTTAAAAAATGACTCTTGCCAACTTTGTTCCTCTGCTGTAACAAAGATGGCACAAATACCCACGGAAGGCATAATTCCCTTTTCACTGAATTTCCTTCGCTTGGGTCTCACATGCCATTTAAAGTTTCCAGGTGTCTGCTATTCGGAAGTCTTATCATCCAATTGGAAATTAGAATCTGGTATCAGATGCAACTCCTCTCTTCCTATTATTTAAATGAGAACTAAGTCAGAAATCAAACAGCTTGGAAGGATCCATGCAGCAGCCTGGCATTTTTCCCCCCAAGTTTTGCTCCCTATGAAACACCTTTGGTTTGGGGAACTCCATTTCACGTGTTGCCTGCACTGACTCTCCCACTGCTGTTTACAAACACAACAGGACGCTGTATTTTAAAGAGCTTCTCAGTTGTACTGCAGACATAAAAATAATAGACAGGAAAACCAGAATGCTCAGACAGCGTGACAGCAAGGTTTGAGAGCAATTTGTTTACCTTGATGTGTGAGCAGTCTAACAATATTCAAGCCAGCAATTATATCCCTTTGCTGTCACAGCTAAGAAATTTTATTAAGCAATTGGTAAATTCTGATCTCGCAACATCCACATTTTAATAATTCCAGAATTTTCAGTTCAGTGGCCCCTAATAAGCAACTGGGATCACATGTCTTTCTCTCTCTTTTTTTTTAATTGGCCTATTTGAATTAGTAAGTGTCTGGCCAACTCACAGTGCTTTCTGCTTCTACGAGATTCGTTTTGAAGGAAGTTTAGGTTTGGAGTTAGAAAGCAAAACAAAACCCAAAAGCACAGCCAAGCCCCAAACCACATGGCTACGACTTACCACTAAGGAGCYGATGATGGACAAGAAACTACTTTGAATCTACTTTTGTTGCTGTTTCAAACTCAAGCTTAGGAAGCAGGGAGCTCCCCAAGACAGGCATTTCAGAGCCATCATCATTCTACAGAACCCAGTGACATGGGAGACAATTTAGGGATTTCCTCTTCATCCCTAATTTTATAAAAACACSAAGTGTAGGAGAAAGTACAGGCAGGTACTAGGCTTGCTTCACATAAGAACAATACAACCTGATACTTGTATCTGCTTACACAGTGGCTACAAAAAGGTAGGCATAAAGTATATTCAGGAAAACTAGAAGGCCAAGCATTGCAACAAATCATTTGGGGAACATTACAAAGATGTATGGCTGTAAAGGAAGAAAGAACTTCTTAAAGCAGGACTCCAGCTAGACTACATACTGCAGATCACAACCTGCGGATCCCAGCCATTCACCCAGTTTTCAGTCCACCTCATGGGCTAGATATTTCATCAGTTTGTTTATGAGGATGTAACAGTAGATGGTGTGAAAAGTCTTACTAAGTTTAATGAAAAGGCTATCAGGTTGGTTAAGTACAACTTTCCTCTTATAAATTCATGCTGACTGTACTCCTAATCTCCTTCTTGTCCTTCAGGCCTCTGGAAAGGATTCCCAGGATTAATTGCTCCATAACCTTCCCAGGAATCAAGGTGAGGCTGATGCAGCCTGCAGTTCCAGCCTCATAATTTTGAGTATGGGCAAGCCTTCTTTGCTCCAGGTTTCCCTGGATGATCCCATGGAATTGAGATTCCTGAAGGCCGCTCAGAAGTAACATTGTGCTGCTCCGAAGTTCAGCACCATGCTCCAGGATATCGTCCATCCCTCCCCACCCGCAGCTCCCAGGCTAGCTGATCAGTGAGAAMCAGGGTTAGGATCTCTGCTGCAGGGTTAGGATCTCTGCAAATACTCAGCAGAATCAGTAAGGTTGGTTGCACATAACTCACTCTTCACTCTGACAACAGAARTACAGCAAAGTTAGGATGACATTCACAGAAAATACACTACACTCTCATGATCCAGCTTATACAAGCCAAAGCAGTCTCTGACCTGCTAACTTGCAGTGCCTTTTGGTTGGCCTGTTTTTCCTTATCCTATTTGACCCATTTGTCCTAATTTGACCTATTTGTCCATTAGAGTGACAAAATCATTTTATTTCCTATCTTTCTCCAACTCCTGTTTAACTCTCCAGGATAGCCAAAGRAATCAGCAAAATATTGCATTGCTATAATTATGTGGTATATTTTGACATTTCTCTTAAGTTCCTACTTTTCTGTCATCTAACCGAGAGAGGCACAACTGATCTAATGTCATYGAGCAGGTCACAGCCACGCAACTGAATAGTTGTGGGGACAGAGCACAAAAAAAGAAAAAAAGATGTTACCAGTTCTATAAATCCATTTAACATTAAATGTGCATGTCTCTAATCAGTGAGGTGTATGGCAACCTCTAGTGGCATAGGCCTGCTTARAAAACAGCAAGCATCCATCTTCGGGCACAGCATAGGACTCTATAGTCAAGTATCACAAAAGTGTTTTCCAAATAAGTTAGGGGAATTAAAGCCACRCTTCAGCTGGCAATAAGTGACACATTGAATTCTTGCAATAATATGCTACTGAGCCATGCAGTTTTACTTATCAGCAATTGTAGCAGCAGGGCAAATGAGGCTGATGAGTAAACTGGTAAACGTTGGGCTGTTCGGTAAGTCCAGCAAAGGAAAACCCTGTCCTGGGTGCAGGTGGGCAACTCCTTGCCTGGTTGTGACTTGCTGCTCAAAAACCATCAGGCTGCCTCTGCTAGTCTAACCAGTTGTGACAATACCAACATACATGCGGATATTTTTATAATGGTCTACTAGGATTATTGAAACACACCACAGGTGTCAGCACTTCACAAACAGGAGAGAGAGTGCAGAGCAGCTGATATTTTTAACACTGTGCTGATGAAATAGCTTCTGCATAATTATAAGCAAACCCTTCCACAGTTAATAAGATACCAGAAGACAGAGGGGAAGGTTCTCCAGATATATGAAGTCAGGGCAGTCTATGGCAGAGGACATTCAGCATTAATTGCATCCTGCCCAGTATAAAACTGTAAACTATAAAACATCTATTACATCTATTTTTACTTCCAGCAGCTGCTTGTGTGATAAAAATTCACACAAATCTGCCAATTTTCTTGCCTGTTGGAATGCGATATCTATCATCCAGCATTATGAAGTTGTATTTTACTGAGATTCTAGTTCTAATCTATTGAATATTCTCATATTCTCTATTTTCATGGAAAGGAGACTATGTAAGTTCACAACAATTGGTAGTCTCTGCTCAGAAGAGGATTACAAAAAACACTTGCATGGAAATGGAATTACTTGTCACATTACAGAAGGAATCAGGGCACTTGGTAAGCATGACCGTCTATTCACTTGTCATGCTAAGCAGACTTTAAGTTAAGTGCCTAACATCAACTATAACTTTAAAAACTATGCAAAATACTTAGTAATAAAATCCTGTTTTCTTTTTAGGGTTTTCCTTCAGGGAAAATGCTTTTTCCATTATGAATACTGTGGTTTATTCTCTCACAGAGATGCTCGCACTCTGATGACAGGGTCAAAATCTAAATAATAAATAATAGTAAATATTCTGCTTTGGGATCGAGTAACTTGGGTTCATCAGTGGTGGCTAGATCTAATAACAGTGACTAACAGGCTCCATAAGCTGSGAAAAGGAAGTACAAAATATCTCTTATGTAATACACATGCTCATAAACATTTATTCCTATTGCTTTTCTTGATTACCAAAGCTTTTAAATAAACAATTCAACTTTAGGAAATCATCTTGAGAGGAAACCAGTTTTAAAACTCTTTCWTTACAGTGCTTAAGCCTGCTTGGGAATGAGAAAGCTCCTGAGAAGAAAATTCCACTATATTTGCAGTAAAACCATACAGGAGAAATGCTCCTCTGGAGCTTACTTCTCCTTACTCCTCATGCTGTAGTCCCACAGGACATTTTACTACAGAATTTAACACATTTTTTTACAGTAAGGTCTTTGGMTTTATAAGCAATCATGATCACAGTGACAAATTAAATCACAACCTTGGTGGCCACTTTTTTGTCTACAGTCCAGATGTACAGCTTCTAATAGCAGAACAGGATTTAGGGATAATATCATCCATTGGAAAAAAAAATCCAGTGTATTCCTTAAACCTCCTCCTGGTTTTCTGGTTCTATTTCAAATTTAAGGTGACCTGCTTTCATTATAGTTTCTATTATACAGTAAAAAAAAGAGTGTTTGCTTACAAAAAGGCAGTTGCTTAAAAACATTCATGCAGAATATCTTCAAAATAAACAAAATATCATATTCTATATGAACTATAATAAAGATACTGCCCTGTTTTTCACAGCTCCTTTGAGTTGATCAACATGCCCATTTTCTGTGTCTAACCTCACACTATTTCCACACAGGACTGCCAAYATCCCATGGTCAGCAGAACCAGCACCCTGCTCAGGCCACTCACCCATCAGACTAGTCTGGACCTTTTATTTTCCAAGTGTTACAGGGTCATTAACTCAAATATCCTCCACCTGCCCCAAGGATCACTGTGGGTTAGGCTCGAGCACAGTCCTACTCTCTGCATAAAGACAAAGCAAAGCAATTCTCAGAGCGTTTGAGCCTTTGCAAACATTAATGGCAATAATTCTTTGTCTCCAACCCCATGCTAAGGCTCTGCTAAATGCTGTACAGAAATCAACAAAAGCTGCTCCTAACAGTCTTCATTCTTTGAATATGTCACTATTTTCTTTGCACTCACTTCTCTATTTTTCCTAGGTTTTATTTTTCAAACATGCCTTTATTAGTTCTTTATACAACCAAGGAGCAGCCCTTGATAATTTCAAACCTAATTTAAGTGCAGCAATTTTTCTCTTTGTTTACTGCCATTCACCATTATGGCCTCCTTTCTGCACATAACAGCACGAAGCAACAGCAAAAATCTGCAATTATACCACCAAAAAGAACATTAGCACAATTATTTCACCACTAAGATCAAGCAGTTGGTGTTACAGGGACTTTTTAACTTTGCCTGTCTAGACAGAAGATGAATACACCAAGTTGTTGACCTTTTGCMTGCAAGGAGTGCAGAACTTCACTATATTGCACATCCTTCTTTGGGTCTTGAGTGGGTCTTAACCCTTCGTGGGTCAATGTGCGCCCAAGATGCTGTTAAAGACAATGAAAACAGCACATGAGAAAGCCAGAAAGCCCATTAGGAAAAATGCAGGTGTCAGAAGGAATCTTGCTGCTGGTAAACGCTCCTGCTGTGATTCAATCAAAGCAGAAGGGCTGAGGTCAGATRGGTGGAAGGGCACTGAGATTACTCCTTCCACCCCATGCCATTCGCCAGCGCACTATAGCATCCTCAGTCATTCCATAATCCACTTGGCCCACAGCTTTAAATTCTGAATAGCAGATGTCTGCTAACTTGGAGGACAACTACAACGTAGCTGAGTGGTGATAACAGGCAGCTATACCAAGACTAGCAGGTGATTTCTTCAGGGCCCCAAAATATAGCCCGAGAAACACACTTCATTTATGTCTGAGAAAGCAGCAGTAGAATAAAATGGAAGAAATCAGGAAAAAAAAAAAAGAACTCTGAAGCAGACAATGACACATCACACTGAGAACTGGAGTGAGTTTGAGGGCTTCAGGGTATCATATCCCATGACATCCACATCCAACCAGGCAGGGGGATCTACGACTTCACTTCAGAATTCTGCATCAGTAAAGGCTTGGAAAGCTGAGAAAAAATGCACATCTGCTCCAAACCTGCCACTGGAGAAAGGAGAAGTACAGATATTCTTCTATTCTATGTCTCAAACAGATACGAGACATTATTGAAAGCCAAGTAGAAAAGAAAACAAAAAACCCTCTAATTCAAACTCTGAACTCACATTAATGCTGCCAGAGTAAGAAAAAACTGCAAGTGTCAAACAGGCAGAAGGTAATAACAGGACACACTCAAGCTGAATAGCTAAACATACATTAAATATACACGGGGAAGCAAGCATTTATGGAACAAAAGGGGCARGGAGGGAATTAAATCCTAATACTAGTGGCTTACGAATGAAAYATATTTCTTGTTAACTCAGTCCTTTACAAAGTACAGGCACACGATTACCTTTCACTTATTTTCAGCACACATTCTATACTTGCCAAGCTCTATAAAACTCCACRTTACTTTAATAAGGACCTTCCCAGTGTGCTTTGGGGTGTGTAGCAGGTTGGTTGTGAAGATATTGGTGCTTGTTGCATGGCTACCTGCCTTTATATAGTGGTCTGGAGCAGAGGAAGGAAAAAAATATAAAAGAGAAGGACCAAATTCAATACCTACTTCTCCAAAGTTATGTTCTTTTGGGCACCAGAGCGGATAATAACTTACCAGTATAAATAAACATTACAGCTGTAGGGTCTATGGCCTCTATTTACAGGACTCCATCACAAAATAATCATTATGTTTTGTCTGATTTAACAAAAAATTCTTTTGCCAAGTGCGCAGGAAGCACTGAATGGAGGTGAAAGTCCAGTGTGCACAGTATGTGAGAACCACCCCGGAGGGCATCTTTGGAATAACSTGATACATGACTAAAGAAAGCATAGTTCCTACAAACCACTGAAAATCTTCCAGATCAAAAGCAGCTGCTGAGCTATCCTGTTAAGAGAACAGTGAGAAGCTTCTCGGAGAAGCTAGTGCTGTTTGTGCATCCAGAACAGAACCAGGCTCTAGAAGCACATCAGGCTTATTCCAGTTTCTGTTACTTCTGTTACTTCTGTTACTTAGCTCATCCATACCTACACTGAGGCATATAAAATTCAAGTTCCTCTACTTCTGGCTTTCAGCAAAGACAGACAAGTTTAAATAGAGCTCTATTTCAGATGTCTTGTATTTACCTGATGATCCTCTGAGCAGCATATTGATGAAGTGAGCGGAACTGGGCTGACATATTTGCTAAGGCTGCCAGGCAATTTGTGTGAAGGTACTTGTCCTGTTGGAAAAAAGAGAGGAGAAAAACACATCARACTCTCCCTTCTATGTGCCGAGTTACCTCCTAAAGGAAACCACTCAAAAGACCGGGAAATAAATATCTGTTGTGTTGTAGGTAGTGGTCAAAGGTGTACAGCAGAACTGCTTAGTGTACTTGGTGATGTTTCCTATAAGGCTTTTAAGAGTGATTTTTTAGAGATTTTGAGTGTGTGCCCTTATATCTTTACCAAAGTTGATTTACCATATAATGAATATAACCATTATGAAAGACATTTTCCACTCCTACCTTTTGTAATCTTATCCTGAATGTTCTGCTTTGCATCTCTTGACCTTTCTATTAATTCCTTCTAACTGTTCTAGGTGTCCCAMTTCCCCATAACTTTTCCTATATGATACTTCAGAGCTCTGCTCCCCTTGTTAGCAATTCTAWAACCATTTGACCAGACAAGCATTTAAACAACATGTCTATCAAAGCAAAGGCTTTTCACAGACACAACAAAATTTAGATTCCATAGCTATATGGCAGTCTTCACTACCARCTAATCTTGATCACAGCCAAGTAAATGTAGATGAGAATACTGCTCAAAAGGGAAAAATGAATTAATCTTAAATCATTAATCTTAAATCTTAAAGTGATATTACACTTATCACAATAAGTGATAATGTTAGAAACAGTATGGTTTCCAACTGAACATTCAAGTTTTTAAAGACACAGCTATGTGACTTCCAGACTTCACTTCCCGAGAAAGGTAGGGCTACACATAAATATGAAGGATATCTTTTCTCTATGCATATTTAAAATATATCTTTATACCAGAATGAATCTGAAATTCTACAAAAATATATACCAAAAATCATCTCTTCTACTTGGTTTCATCATAAATGTTAAATCCTTATCTTCTCCAAATCAAAATATATTTAAAGATTTTCTGCATTGTTTTCATGTAAAAAAGTTCTGTGACTCTATTTGATATAAGTATTTTAAAACACACGATGCTATCATTCTRTGTTTGATATAAGGTTTGGAAACATATGCCTGAAAATTTCTGTATGCAAACAAGCTATACAGCTGTGAAGCTGAAGAAGTTATGGTTCATCAGAACTCAGTCACTCTATTATTACTTTACAAAGAAAAAATCTAACAGCACACAATTAAAATTTCTCCTTCATAATAACTTCACGCATGTTAAAAAAGGTGTAAGTCTTTATGTGGATTTTTTTCTTTTTATCTGAACTCTGTTTAAGAACTACGTATCTAGTATCCAATGACTTGAATAGTAATACAGAAATTGTGCTACATTTTCAAAAGCACTCAATATTGTATTTAGTGAAAACAGCTGATCTTCCCTTATCCTTTCCTCCTATAGCTTCAGACGCCAACTGGCTGCAACAGAACCAAGAAAAATCCCACTCTGTTYGGAATTGCATTCGTAGTGTGGCTTTCTACCTTCAACAGTATGCACATTAAGTGTTCAGTATAACTCTTACCCTTGTCCGTGTCATGTTGTATTGGATGGTTCTTATCACAACCAGTATCAGAAGACTCCCAAGGGAGATCTCTGTTAAGACACGTTCAGCATACCAAGTGATATTTTTCAATATCTGGGAAAAAAAAAAAAAAAGAACAGAGAGTTCTTCAACATTTCGGTCTACCCTGACTAAGAACTCAACAAATTCTCTGGACTCTCACATCTCTTCACAAAGCAAAGGCACAGTAAAGTGAAAAGTAAACAAAAAGGGCTCTGACATATTATCACCTGATAGATCTCATTAATTTCTCTTATAAGCCACATGGATATACACTGCCTGGAAATATGATCAAAATGAGCTATTTCACAATTTCTAGTGCCCGATATGCCACTGTTCTGTTGCATCCTTTCTGATCCTTTCTTCTTGGTGACAGCCAGTTACAGGACAAGGGGTAATGGGCAAAAGTTGAACCCCAGGCASTTCCATGTCCATGTGAGGAAGAACTTTGCTGTGAGGGTGACAGAGCCCTGGACCAGGCTGCCCAGAGAGGCTGTGGAGGTTCCTGCTCTGGAGATCTCCCAAACCCGCCTGGATGCCACCGGGTGCCCCGTGCTYTGGGTGTCCCTGCTGGAGCAAGGGATTGGACTAGATGATCTCTAGGGGTCCCTTCCAACCTCAACCACCATGTGATTCTGTGATCTTCACATATCAGAAGGTCTCTGGGTCTCTGTTAGCCACCTACATAGTGGCCCCGATTCTTCCCTGTTCTCCCTCATAGCAAGCAGGGCAAGAGGCAGCACACGCAAGCTCTGAGCGAGCAGCCAGCAGACACACGTCAMAGGATGCCGAGCCAACAAGTGGGAGAATTGCTCGCTTCATCCTGATGCCTCTCTTGGTGGCAAGGTTGCTCCCCTCCACCTAGCTGACAGTTTTCACTAAGTGAATAGGAGTCTCCTATCTTTGCATGCTTTCCACTATCAGGTTGACCAGCACTTCCAAGGATCCTGCATGAGGAGAATCAACATGCTCTTTCCTCCCAGGATCTTTAGATAACTCACCTGGAGCAATATAGCAGACTTGCACCCAAGATCTGCCCTAAAAATGGCAAGGCCCAATAAAGAGAGTTTACAGGAACTGTCCTAATAAACAGGGATAGGAGCATCCTCTATAAACTCAGGGTTTCATACATATTTATACATATCCCTTCTATATTTATTTGATGAAATTCTGGAATATTGTTAAAGAACAGCAATTAGAGATGCTTTCACAATCTAAAGCCTTGTACAGTTGCCCCAAATCTACACAACATTATCTGCACAGGATTATCTAACACGGTGTTATCTAAGCCCAAGGAATGTAACACTCAAGCTGCAAACTGGCAGCAGGGTCCAAGCCCAACGCTCAGGTATCTGTTGTAGAGAAGCATTACACCATCGCATCCCTCTCTGGTAACACAGGAATCTTCCACCAGGATGGAACACTGCCAAATCTGAAAAGAGGAAAATCAGTTGTCCTCACACATGCATTTAAGGTGTGGTGCATTTAAGCTAGCCTGGAAAAACATACAAGCAACAGTTAGGTACTCAGAGCTCCAGGTTTATTTGTTGGAGGTGCAAAACACCCACTCCTCTTGTTCATGGGAAYAGAAAAGGGTTACTTAGTTTGCCTGGTAATCAGGTGTTTACTTCTCACCAGAAACTGAAAGTCAGGCTTTTAAGTGATGTCATCGCTCAGTTCTAATCACTTAAAGAGCACTGCACCGGAATCCAAAAAGGTCACTGCATATTTTTAGTTTCTATAGAGTTAAATTTGTCATTTAAAATTCCATATGGTGTGCATTTAAGGAGATTAATAATTACAGTAATACATACTGTTCTACGCGCTTATAGTTCACAGACACTCCACACAGTTGTGCTCTCTCCCATGCTTTTTAAGATCTTAAACACTTTCTATTAGAAGAACTYTAACGTCACACTTCAAATCATAATTAGAAACTAAAGAAAGTCATTAGGGCACATAAAGTGCCTACTGGCTGGCTTCATAACTCAGCATAATTTGCCACCTTCTTTATCTCCGCAAAAGAGTACTTGGAAATACATACTGGACATACTTCTCTTGCCCCCATTCTCCCCATTTGCCTCTGCTCCAATTTGCCACCGTCGCCATCCAAACCCAGCAGAAAGAGCTGGCCCTCTGCCCATCCACTGGCTCAAGACCTTAAATTAACACAGTGCCAGATTATTGTGACAAGGAACAGAAATAAAAGCAAAGATATTTTGCAATTGAAAAGACTTTAGCTTACAAATACTTTATAATCTCTTTCATTCCTCACTAAAGCCGGGTTTTGTTTTCTCATGGCATTACACACACTAAGCACATTTAAATACTAATTTGGTTTGTTTTTAAAACTGCTATGGAAAYTATGAATCCCTGAATTGTATTGGAATTGGAAAGAAATGAGTTCTCCCACCCCACTGCCAGGACAGGACTGCTCTTTGGAGCCCGTACTCAAAAATCCTTGTTCAGTGCTGGTTTAAATGACTCAAGCAATCAAGCTTCCACTTGGTAGACTATTCCAGAGCTCAAACATCTCAATAYTAGGATATCTTTTTCCCTGTGGATTTCAGTCTGCATTTCTATCTTTACCCATTATTATCCCACTGCTGTTTTACAGTACTCTGACGGATCTTCTTAAGTGCTTCCACTCAGGATGCACATCAGTTAGTTTTGCCACATTCTTCYGTTTAATGTCATTTAGGGGCTCACTGCAACAAAAACTTTTATTTGTATTTATTTTAAGCTTTCCACTTGCCAAATCAGAGTCTTTCTTRAATTATAAACTGTGGCTGCAGTCACAGTTAATGACCTTCCAAGAGTATCCCAATATCGCTATCGACAGACATCAAAACTGTGCAAATTCCTGAACACTACCAAGAGCTGCAAGACAGACTCTCAGCCTACATGTCAACATCAATAAGCAAAGTCTTTAATAAAAAGCAAATTTGAAGCTTAACGTMCTTCACTTAACAACCCTAAAGGATCTCTCTCCATTTTTGCTACTCTCCTGTAAGCAAAGCTTAGAATTGCCAGAAGTCCTAATTTAACGTCATTTGCTTCCATATTAAGAATCTCTCTCTCTAAAGCAAAGTCATATTTATGACTTGCAACTTTATTATTATAGAASCTAAATGACTAATTTACCCAGCACACTGAAATATTTTAGTTAATGTGCCCAAAAGTATACTTCAGATCTGGTGCCTACCTGATAAGGACAAACACGTGCTACATTAATGACAAAAATAAAAGCACACAAAACTTTTACCATCGGCGTACTAGCTCTAGTGACCCTGGTTGGTTTTGTAGGTCAACTCCTGCCCTTAAATCTCAAGTGAAAAGTACATCATGGGTCTTTCTGCTTTGGCGGCTTTATTTCATTACTGCTTCATTACAACTCCCTGCCTTCCACAGAATAATCCCACCTAGGCCCTTAAAAAGCCTTTTCAACAGCTGTGAAACACGAAGGAAAGTAAGACCCACCCTCCCAAAGTCAACCGAAAGCCCAGTGGCAGCAAAGAGCTTTCAGAAGCACATCCCAACAGGTCCTCCCCCGGCAAACCTTCCAGGATGGGCTCTGCTCATTACACACTCACCCTTSTCCAGTTACTTCCCACCCTTCTTGCGGTACCTCCTTCTCCGTCTCCTAATTCTCTTCCACAAGAGGTAGTTGGAATAGCTTCCTAATTATGGTTAACCTTTCTCCCACTCTTCATTCCTYCAGTAGGAAGGAGGCCTCCTGGGGCCTTTCTTTCACAGAGCACTCCCATGAAGAGTGTGTTTCTCCAAATAACCGTGTTTTGCATTAGCTGAAAAGACTAAGTGTTTTTCAGATTAAGCTCCTAAAAACCAGATTCATATCTGTTTAGTACATTTATGCTTTCAAAGACTATACACAAAGGCCCATGGAAAAAGAATGACATCCCAATTATCATCACAGGTCAAMGGACTAAAATTAGTAAGTAAAAAAACCCAATACAGCCACCACGTGCAGTATTTGGTAGGCTTGTGAAACTCAGTGCCTCAACTAATGCAGCTTGAGATACACAAGATCACTTCTGTACCATATACGAAATATACAGAGAGATATCTCCATTGTCATAAGCTATGTATTTGAAAGGCTACAGAATTGTTAGTTGCCTGACAGCGGCTACATCTTTAAAGCATRGTAAGTATTAGAGCCCTGGCTGCCTCCTGGAGAACCCTGCTGGGAGCCAGGCGTGAAGCTCCGTGTGAAACGGTCACCACGAGACCTACAGCAGCTCACCAGAAACGGCGGGCAGGAAACAAGGGCTTGAGACCAGCGGTAAGGAAAGTTCGGCATGTTTTTAAATTTGCTTTACAAAAGGGAAAGGGTGGTTTGTCAAAGTAGAAGAAAAATAAGACATCACTGCTCAGAAAAACTGAATAGGACCCAGAAATTTGGAAACCTCCTGTGACCAGCATAGCTGGACACAAAAACAAATACAGAATGAGGTAGTGGTTAAAAGTAGACAAGTTCTGTCAGCACCTTCCAATTTCCCACAGTGGAGCTGAAGCAAAGCAAATGGCTATAACCTATAGTTGGGAAAAAACATTTCCCATCAGATTGTTTCACAGCCCTGCAGTGCTGGCAAGGGCAAAAAATGTCACCAGCAACATATTGAAGTGTGAAATTTCTGGTAAACATCTTCTGCTAAAAGGAGGGGAGATCAGAATGAGAGGGAAAGATTTAAGACATATTGAAGGGAGCAACAGTCAAGGTTGAGGAACAAATAAATAATACAAAATCACTACGGAGGAGGTTTTCCAGACAGAGCAGGCTACATGGGAGAAGAGGAACGGGTGAATTTCTGGTTGCAAGTCATTACTGTTATTTTTAGATAAACTGATGAGGATATAATATGACAGCAAGACATACAAGGTGTTCTGGTCAGGACAACTAGTCAGGACTGATAACCTAGAGGATTAAAAATAATAGCTTAAAAGTGGAAGAAAAAGTCAAGTAATATTTTCAGGAAACAGGCAATTAAAAAGTCAAAAGGATAAGTCAGTTGTGTCAATAACAGGCTAAACAGATGAGCTTCACTGCAAGAAAGGGWCTCTGCCAAGAAGGAAGCATCTGAACACCCTGCAGCTGTGAAGCAGAAACCAACGATGGGACACAGTAAATGAGGGCGCTGCCACGAGGAAAAGCTGCAGCAAATGTTAGGTTGCATGCTCCAGCCTGGCTTGGCTGCAAGGGGACATCAAGGTGTTGCACGAGATTTTTTTTTTCCTTCACCATTGCAGAGTGTTAAAATGAGCAGACCCAGTCCCCTTGGTTGCAGTTAATAGCCTGTGAGTTCTTAAACAGAGCTACTTTGTATCYGTGTAAATACATCAGTTTTCAAGCACAGGTTCTATACCAAGGGATAGAGGAACTGCCTTGACCACAAAGAATATCCAAAGTTGACCACTGCACCCCCCCTTGAAATCTTCTGAAGAAAAATGTACTGTTATATGAAGAACCACATGTGATCGTAAAGAAAAATGGTCGCCTGCTGTAGTATGTAAATATTACATGGAGAAGTTGTGGTTGCACATTTCATTTCCTGACTTCTGAATGCTTGGTATACTGAAAATTTAGCATTTTTAAACAAAACATAAATGTGAAAATGGGCAGTAAAAAYATTATTTGTTTTGACATCATGCACAATGTAAATCTGGGCCAAAATTACATAAGGGGAAATATTTCCAGACTCTTAYTGAAAACATACAGACACATGCTCTAAGATGATACCCAAGGATTGCTTTTTTCCCCTCCTCTCTCACCTCTGAGATAAAGTGGACTTACCCTGGAATAAAACATCAACTTACTGATGATATCACCCAGAAGCTATTCCTTAGCACTGAAATAGGGAAGGCAACCTCCTCTCATGAACGACCCTGGGMTCCTGTTGCTTCCCAGACGCTTTAGTGGACGTTCCTCCAGGATCCCCCTCCTCTGCTGTGCTCCAGTCCTCCCTCTTCTCTCATTTCCTGGCTCAGCAGTCCCAATTCTCACTCGTCTCTTTGACAAATTTCTTTCTCTCCACTTTTATCCAATCTCTTGTTCCTTACACAGCCAGTCCTAACCACACAAGCTTTTTAAGTATGAAAGCTTACATACACCTTGGAAGATGTCAAGATAGTGTTTTCAACCCTAGATACAACCTCGTGATAAGATTAGAGCACTCAGTGCAGCTCTGCTCATCTCTGAACACACTTTCTCCCCCTCCAAGCCACCCACCTACAGAGGCTTTAGCAACATACTCACACCAAACTGAAGACTATCAAGATATTTAGATACACAAAAAACGCCCAAAAGAAAATCCTATATATCTTGCTCCTCTACACATGCAAAGCAAAGAAAGAAGCCAGTAATATTAATTCTTATCCTACAAGGGTATAAATCAATCCAAACTATTTTATCTGCAAAATGTATGGAAAAAATTTGGCTCCTGAAACCACAATAACAAGACACAAGGTGGGACACAGACATGACACCTATGTAATTAAAGTAGCAGAGAAGTTAGCAGCAGTTGTAGACAGCAACTGGCAGTTAGGAAATCTGCTTCCTCTTACCAGCCCCTTTCTGGATCCACTGTGACCAAAAGTATTTCTTTTACAGTCTATTTTTCACATCGAATAAAGACACCCAATTGATATCAAAGCAAAAGCAGTGCTTCGTAACTCCAGAAGTTAAGAAATCACCATCTCTCAGCAGCCACATTTTAAAGTGCAAAAGAAAAACGAAACAAGTATTGAAAAGCCTAACCGTACCAACAGTGATATATCCCCCAACAGCTAGTTTTATTGAAATTAAATTTGCAAAGTAGTCCATCAACATATATTCAGCATGTATAGTTGCAATAACTTAAAAACTGAGTTTGTTTTTCTTTTCTCATTGAAGACAGGTTAAAAAGTAATATGTGAACAGCTAGTTAAAGGTGGATCTGGGTTAAAACCCAGAATTTTGTTTCACAGAAGACTTTAAGTTTTAACAATTTTTTTTTTCTCCCAGTAGGAGGAGAAAAATGGGATCTGCTGATCCTCATGTCCAATGGCCTTCAAAGACCTCACTTGAAACCCATCCTTTCAGCCAAAAAACTAGGGAAACTCAATTGTGGATGTCTTTCTATCACAGCAAGTCGCCTAATGGTTCACTGCGATGTGTATGAGCACTGCGACCTTCAGCCRTAGCTTCCCAGAACAGCTTATGAGGGTTTTGTTTGTTTCTGCATAACGAAAACAAAATAGTTACACTGTGATTTCCACAGTCTGCCATCATTTACTACAAGATAAAGTACTGCAGTAGGACTATAGGTTACTATCTCAGTTTGAGATCTGATATCTTTTTTGGAGAATCACCAATATTTCTCCATTTACGGAGCTCTCGCATTGACAAGTTTATCCTGTTGTTATTAGAGAAAGACTTCGGTCTCTGCATGGTTACACTGACATCTCGCATTASAGCAGCTGCAGGAAGAGGACCTATGTTTCTGATCATACTTTCCAGGCGGTGAGGACCACATTTATTTCAAACAAAAATGCTCCAGCAGTCAAGAGTTTCTGTGGTTTCCTAAGCTCTTTACCAGTCGCTATAATCACAAGATTTACAAAACTGGGCTTGCTAAAATTAATCCCAAAAATCAATAAATAAATGTGGGTGTGATACCACAAAGCAATATATCCCATAAATGGACCGTATGGTCTTGCTGCTTATAGGAACATTACACAGCACACAGGGCAGCAGAGGAAAAAACAGGTTGCCCTAAAATACATCAAATCCTTATTTTTCTTCATACTTCAGCCAAGTGATGGAAAAAGAAATTCCTGTTGCGGTTGCTAAAATGTGGTAAATACTTCTAGTGAAATAGAGTTGAACTGTAGTTGTGCAACTGATGCTAGATAGTCATGTTTTAGAGTTACATATATAGTTTTCTCTTAATATTTTGCTTTCTTGTGATACCCTCTCAGCTTCTAGAAGTTGTGTTCTTAATATTTAAGAAAATATGTGACTAATTCCTTACTTTATATTGCATTTTTTGAAAGGTAACCCTGTCCAGTGAAGACACATTCACATGATTATTCAAAAGGAGGGATGAGAAGAACTCATTTTGCATCACCTTCACACTCAAAGAAAAAGTGGATCACTAACAGTATTTGTGGCCCATCCTAGGACCACAGGATCCCACCACGAGCAGATCCAGCCACTAGCTGGGACGCARTGCTCACATTTGCCCTCGAACATTCACAGCCCCCTACAAAGTTCAGCAATGCAGCAGATCAAGGCGGTAACTTTTTYTGCTGCTGCTTTTAGAGCATGGCAGATTACACGTTTTCTTGAAAAAAAAAGAAATCCTAAAGACTTCACATCATAGTCACCGACTCTCTTTCTTATACATCATATTTTATTCAGATGACTTCCAAGRTACAAAGCCAAATTATTCCTTTGTTACACCAGCCCATCCCTGTGAAACTGAAGCTAAGAATATGGAGTAAGAGCAGAGTAGGAGGAACAAAATACTTTTTTTTTCTCCTTTAAAATAGAAGTAGTAAAATAACATCCACATTACACAGAAAGCACCACAACCACATTGGCAGGGACAGCTRCAAAGGCAAAAACAAACTGGACAAGGAAACTTGATTTATGCTTTCATTCCACAGCTGGATTCTCATTAACAATTTTAGGGAAATCTTCCACTTTTACTTGTTGAAAGACCATGTGCTTTTAAAGTGAATGAAGAAAGATGAAGGAACAGACTACGAGGCAGGATTGGAACCTGTGGGCTGTATCCCTCAAAAAGAATAATTTATGATCCAAGGCAAGTGACTTAGTGATATGGGACCCAAATACACACACTACCTACATACAAGGTGCACATCTAGATTTCAAGATGTGAACGTGAAATGTTATTTCAATCACCTGCATATTTACTACAAGAGTTCTCCCTAAAAGGTGCTCACTTTAAAAAAAAAAAAAATCATATAAATGCCAACTCTTCTTACTTTCTACATATAGAAGTATATAAAATAATCTGGGATTTCAGAAATTAAATACTTCACTCCTCTGGCATTTTTCACCCAGGGAAAATGTCACATTCCCTCTGAAAAAGGCTCCGGTCTGGAGTTTACCTGAGAGAAAAAAATCTGTTTACATACCCAAATATTTTGCTTCCAGCTTTTTACATTTCATTAGTTGCACATAATCACAACATAGAGTTTCCATGTCTCAGCCAGAAAAACAAATAAAATCTACACAGACATCATCTGCATTATGGAAGCTTTAGAAGCTAGGAAACTAGAACATAATTATCCAAGGTACTCTCCAGCACAGATGGTCAAGGGCCAAAGCTAGTCACAATTTGAATCATATTATATGGACAACATAAAAGAGATATTAATCTAGCAGAAAGACAGAAGAGRGATGCCAAGAGAGGAAGTAACATTCAGTTTGGAAAATAAAACTCCAGCTAAAAACTCCTCTCAGCTGAATCAAACTGGTTGAGCAAAGGTTCTTTTTCTAAGGAGAAATTTTAAGAAGTTGTCTGTTTTTCTCTCTCCACACTCCCCACCACTTCCATGGCAAACGTTCAGCAKCTATGAGGCAGCCTGCCTATTACTGTGCTAATGTGCCATAGGAAACACCAGAAAGAGGAAAAAATAACATATATATGCAGTATCTCCTTTATAAGGAGGAAATTTTTTTTGCTCATTTTACCAGGGAAAGTCGGCAGAAGATACTTCTAACTTTGGTTTATTACTTTTTACGGGGAAAAAATATGCATATGCCATCAAATCCAGAAGAATTTATACAGTCTCTAAACCAGTCTGACTAAGGAACTAGTCAGGTTGCAGGGGCATTTGTACAGAAATAGGCATTTAAACGATTCATAGTTCTGAAAAAATATTTATCCAACCAGCAACTCACCACTTCATGGATGGATCGATTGAAGCCATCGTCCTCTGTAAGGATCAACAAAATTATGAGCGCCATGTAAACGTGGTGTGAATTCCTTTCTTCAACGTGATACAGGATTTCGAGAATTGGCAAAACCTTTCGGGAAGGAAAAATAGAAGTGGACATCAATTTGGTTTTCAAGTACTGCACACAGTAGAGAGGAGATTAGAAACCTCCCTTGTATCACCCTGTCCCTTGATGGTAGCCSTGCAATCATTCCCTCTCGAAATAACCACTCCTAAGCACTGACGCAAGCCCTTCAAACACCTTCCATCTGTTTTCTTCGGTCTCCATCATGAAATCTAAACAAATTCCTTCTTGTAGTGCGACCTGGAATTGCAATTCCTGATAAATGAGATTTCCAGCCATACCAGTTACCACGTGCACTCAAAGTTTCACTTTCCCTCTGAAATACAGAGGGGGAAAAAAACTATTGTTAAGCAAGATTTACACCAGTTTAAGCAGGGAAAAGGTTGGTTTTGACCACATTTGTTAATGCAAGCATGGTCTGAAATGCCCATCCTCAACAAACAYGGGTAAATGTATGACACCTGAGGTGCACAGAGTCATTCTAGGACCTGAAGCTCAGCTCCCATGTTGGTGCATGGAGATAACCCTAGGAGCAAACCAGTCTGGGTTGGGTTGAAAGCTAGAAGAGGCCTGTTTTTCTAATTCAAGATGACACGGAGCCAAGAAGAACTGACACTATTACGAGAGTTCAGCCCAAGGTCTTGCAACATTTCCACCAGGACCAACGGCTTCAGCCAAAGCCTTGCAATAATAATGAACAGGAGATTTCATTGCCACAGCAAGCATACCTGAACATTATTCTAAAGTTAATCAAGATGACTGTCTCTTTACCAACAGAAAATTARCTTTCCACTAGCTCAGGGTGATGTGGCTTCCCCAAGCTGCAGAAATAGGCCTAAATCACAAAATACTCTGGAAAAAAAATAAAACAGAACTTGTAGAGGTGTTTTTCTTTTTTTTTTTTTTTCCCCTCTTAATTCCAAGATAATGAATGAGACGCCAAACTCATTCCAAGAGATGGAGCCACCTAACGAGCTGCTGTTTTTAAAAACAAGCCGACTGAAGCCGGATGAATCATGTGAAACCTATCCTGGGGCCAGGCCAGGACTCTCGAGTGCAGCGCGAGCCCCTACGATGGCCAGAACGCTCTGTWAAAAATCAACAAGCTCCAAAGCAGTTGGCCCACACCGAACGCGCTTCGCCCAGTTTCTGTTCGGCCCGAGGAGATTGATCTAAACGATGCAGCCACAAAACCTTCTGACCATGCTTTGCCCGGGGTCAAGGCAATTCCGCAACAAAAACAAAGGGAAAAAGAAAAGACTTGTCTCTCCCCAAAGTCCTTCCTTTACAGTTTCAAAGGATCCTTAGGAAAATTCTCTCTTCTGTTGAAATTGAGGTTGATTTTTTTAACTTTTGCAAATACAAACCTTGAKAGCAGAGGTAAAAATCTCTGTTTCTGTAGAACATCCATGTAGCAAAACCAGTTATCCTTTTCCTTGGTTGGGGGAAAGGGACATTTCTCTGTAACCCGCTATAGATAACTTCCAATGTTCACCRTCCTCTGTATAAAAGCTCCGATATGCTGGGTGGGGGAGCAGTTATTTCCAGAGGACGTCACGCCACCAGAGTTCTTTGGTTAAGTGATGGGAGGGTCTAYGTGTCACACGACTTAGCTCAAAATGCCCCAGAATAAGGCTGGCCAGCCTTACCYCAACTCTCCAAATCCCTGTGCCCAGGCTTCCCTCCCTGCATGTACCTCTCATATACAAAAATTGGATTGATTCATAGAGCTCTTCTATCTTCTCCTCCTGCAAACACTTCTTCCTTTGCACCAAACTGCTAGGCCTGGAAAAGACCTGTCCAGACCTTTGGTTATGCCTGGCACCTCAGCGTTGCTACTACCAGAAGAAAAATAACTCAACCAGACAGCATTTAAAAAGCAGAGTCACAACATAAGATAAAGACAGAATTCTAAAGATGATAAAACTCATATAGAGTTGTAACTGAAACACGTTTCTATACTTTTATACTATACATAGAGAGCAAAATTTGGACACTTCTCAGGGAACGGGCACGGGGTGGCCAGGTGCCGGGTGGCCTGCAGCCCCTGCATGCGTCACGCTTGGCGTGGTGCTCATGGCAAGAAAGCCTCATGCAGATAGGTGTCTTGGTTATAAGAAATATTACAATGATTCAGCTCTTAATTCAGAAAACTTGGGCATATCCTGACTGTCTCTCCAACAAGCAATTCTCTGCTTTTAGAAACTACAAAAAATACGCAACGACCACGTTCTGAATTGCAACTCTTTTGTCAATACTCATGACACGAATATCCCTTCACTTCTACCAGCATTCCTCCACCAGGAGCCGTTTTTAATGCTAACMTTTTACTAAGAAGCAGCCCCCCATTAAAAAGCTACTCAAAGCAAGGGGCAGGTAAAAACCCAGCATTGATAATTACAGTGCCAAGGTCAAGGGCAAAGAGTTTTATAATAGCTCGTTGGCAGTGACTGACCCAACCCAAGACAGCACAGCCTCTCAGGAGCAATATGCTTCACCCAAGGTTATGCCACTGGAGAAAGTAGTGCCATACTACCAGTTGATATAAATGCATCATCATGTACATCATGTTGATCTAATCATACGAGGGAGCAGCACAACAGAGAGCAGCAAACAGAGCACCGCTGCCAGCTCAGCAGCCAAAACAAAAAGTGGTCAACTGAAAGCACTTGTTTCGCACAGCTAGAGATCCCACTAGAAATTTCATCTGAAATAGCGACATTAGCTGCTTCTGCAAAGAGGAAAAGGCTTGRCATATTCCCATCTGCAAGCCATGACATTACGTTGAGGAAAAAAATGTTAATTGCCCCTATTTTGCTGGTCCCATCGCTTCCTGGACAACCTTTGCACAAGTTTTCAGTAACAGAGCCAAATTCCTGCCAGGCACATCCCTGAAGGCATCAGAGGCTTAAAAAATGTTTTATAAAGTTATACAAGGAGATACACAAAAGTAAGGGAAGGCACAAAAAGTCCTGTTAATTGTACTAGACAGATTGTTTTTACAGGGGGAAAATGATATGCTGCATTATTAATCATAAAGCAATATACAGAATAATTGAAGATAAAGTTTATGTTCAGCTTGATTGTAGATTCATACACAAATTAGGAAGCAAGTTGAGACAGAACTTGTTATAACAGTTAAGTAAAATCAGGTTGCATCAATTTACAAATTAAATAAAAACTAGACACAAAAAGAGCAAAGCCAAATTAGAGCAAACGCTAGGAAATATACCCCAGAACATCGACTAGTGAYGCTTCCTGGGCATCAACACCTGCATGTATTAAAAAGAAAAAGGTGGGGGAGGAAAAACACAAGATTGCATCGAGTGAGGCAAAACAGCAACCACTTGTGTACGCTGAGAGTTTCAGAGAAGGACTCGGCGTGTCTGGTCTGCTGACCTGGTCCCTYGTGCATCACAGACATCCACCTGCACAACTGCCATGCTCGAGTGAGCCACATCCTTCCAAAACCTCATCCACCCTCAGTTCCAAGATATCCCTGTCTGTCAGCAGGTTCTCCAACGAGCCGATTACCTGGTTTGTTCCCATCTCTCTCAGGTTGTGGGATCTGACTTGCAGCCTCGGGTCCTTATCGTGCCTTTCCCTGCAAGCCTAGAGAGTCCTTTCTGCTCAGTCTTTCCCCCCTGGCAGGCACTTACACATCCAGGCACTTCTTAAGCCTCTTGCTGACAAACTGAACAAAACTAGCTTTCCGAGCCCCAAATAGTAAGTCTTCACAGTTGTTGTTTTTCTTTCTTTATATATATATATTTTACGGGAAAAAAAAGGAGTGTTTGCCTACACTCTCTGCATTTTCCCATAGCCTGTAAATATGGAGATGTTAGTGCAAYGCCAGCATAGCATGGAGCATGTTCACACCACTCTGGTGGTTGCCATATACGGAAGCAGAAAATGTAGCTTCATATTCCTGCCCTGTTGTCTTATTCACAATTTCAAGACTGAATTAGCTGTTTTTAGCACAGGGTTGGAACATGGAGATCATGATTTCTTTGCCCACTAAATCCCCCTTGCCCCAACCCTTTTAAGATCCTTCAGGATGTGCTCCAGCCTTTCTGTTCCTGGGATAACTRCTCTTCAGTATTGCTCGCTGCTCATCCTTACTCACCAGCTTGCTAGCAGTGAGCAGACTGAACCAAGGTGTCAGGGATGATCGCAAAGGCCAACGCCATGCATGGAAAGTAACCCAAAAGAAGGGATAATATGAGACAGAGCAGACACATTTCACATTTTGGTATTAAAGATGAATACATTGTTAACTCGGCTGTAATTCTTTTCTCAATTTTCTCAACTTTTCTAAGAAAGCCAACTTCTTAGTGTTGCTTTTTACTTCTGGGATTGCTGAAAGTTTTTGCTGATTTTTTATTTCTTTCTTTCTGAGAGTGRGAGGAAAGACAGGTGATAATATATGGTAATCTCCCCCATGGCAGAATGCTTGAGTATCTGCATCTGAAGCTGTTTTGACATACACACCTTGTGCTTTTGCTGGAAGTTTTACAATATATGAAATACCATAATTATACAATCACGCACACACACACCCCTAGCCTTTATTTTTCCAGARAGAGAATAAATTTGCAAGTTTAGCAGCTGTGAAACATGTCATACCGCATACCAACAGCCCAGAAAACTAAACGTGGCAATTTGTCCACAGTATTCATGMAAAATGACTCAGCCCTGGCCTCAATAACCTGCAACAGACCACATAGGAGTTCAGACTTGAATCATCAGTTCATTATCAACCATCTTATTCAAGTTTGCCAACAGTGGTGTCTATCAGCTCTGATTTTAGCAAGGTATTTATCTACTAGAACTTGGACTGAGACCAAACTCATTGCACAGCTGCTACCAAACATGCATGGGATCTAATTATCTGGCAGAATTTCAATTATTAAAATGAAAAAGGTTCCCTATTCTGTTACCAGTTCCCGTAGACAGTCATTATCTTTTTAAAGGAAAGCTTTTTAATAAGATTTCTTCAAGTAGTTTGTGACATTACTAAACACAGAAGGAGACAAAAGCTAGTTTATAACCTACAAAATAAAAAAACCCAGGTGGCTGTTACATTGGCCATCAACCACAACCTTGCCTCAAAAGGGCTAAAATGACAGTCCAGTTGCAAGAAAAACTACTAGTCTTTGAGAAACKTCAGTCTCAGACATTTACAGAGGTCAACTCTGCAGGACGTTTGCCGTATTAGTGAAGTCCCAGCTCATATTGTTAACTATTATGCATAAACACGCACAGTAAGCTTACGTTTTGGCCTGAACATCTGAAAAATGAAAAACAAAGTCATGAAGAGGGCAGTATGTGCAACCAGCTTCTCAGAGCATGCCCAGAGGTCAGCAGCTTTCAGCTGGCTCAGACTGGCAGTGGCGCTAGGGACAGCCAGCCTGGCAGCCCCGTGGTCTGCACAATGCTCCTGAGGTGGTGAAATGAAGGTTGATGAGTTGGGCAGAGCTGGCACTGCCTTCGAGAGGGGAACACAAATAGCCAGTCACATAAAAGCATCCCTGCATCAACCCCTCTGGAGCACCAGACAACACATCAGTACTTACAAGGTTCTCTATGTCGGTGCGGGCCAAGACGTACGTGCGCACGTTGCTGTTCTGATGCAGAAGCATGTACAAAAGAAGAGTTGCTTGATCCGATTTCTGCTGCTCACATAAAGCTGTGTACAGGCTGTTAAAATTAATCTGGAAAGCATGTGGGTTCGATGAAGAAAAAGCTGTGTTATCTGAAATACAGAAACCAAAACTCACATTTAACAAAAAGTATTTACTTACATGTTTGTTTTATAAAAAAATCTCTGGGTGAAATATTTTCTCCAACAACCATAAGAAAGGGTAGAGGGGAAAATATCGCTCAAGACTACTGTCACCAATGGCCATAAAACCTCCGAGAGCTTCAGTGGTGTCTGAGAGCTGATGCTCCCTCCCACGTGAGAGCCAGTGAGACACCTGCATCTGCATAAGACAGCTCTTTTTTAAAATAAAAATGTTCTGATCTTCTAGATAGGACTTACTATTAAAAAAAAGCAAGCAATTCTATGATGTAAAAGCAGCAGTTACAGGACCTTCCCTGATGAAYGGGCTTTCCAGCCCTGAAACTAAATCTTCCAGGTTTTCACCTGCATCAAGGAGGACTCTCTCCTCTGGACTAGTCTGCGTGGAGGGCAGAAGCACATGYTTCACTGCAAAGAAACTGAGGAGCCTGGGCTAAAAGTGTTGCATAAACACTATATGTAAATATCAGGATATGTTTTTAATRGTGTAATTATGATTTAAAAAGCCATGTCATGAAGTCTAATGACACTCCAGGTAGCAGTAGCTTGTTCACATGTACAGTGTAAGCTGAGGCAGAGCTGGAAGTGAAACAAAACAGAAGAGATTTCTGTTCTCGTAACCTTCGCACAACAGTTTGCAGTTATCCTTTCTGAGACCGCAAACAAGCTAGGCACGTGGAAAAACAGCAATTTCATGGCAAAAKAGTATTTTGGGGACCGCAACAGTTTGGGTGCTCAAGTATGCTATTGTCTGGAGTTAAAAATCATTTCAGTGCTATAAATAAGGTGCCCAAAGTTGAAGAATTTAACTAAAATCCCTTAAACCCTACAGATTTCTGAATTCTTTACTTTTGCTAAGGAGACAAAAAAAAAAAAATGAACTGAGGAAAGTTCTTTTGTAGAAAACAGCATGGCAAAACTATGTTTTGCATAATAATTTTTATACAGAGGGGTTTTTAAGGGAGAAAAGCCCTCAAAAAAAGAAGAAAAATAACAAAGGACTCGAATTTCAAAATTTGCTATTTTACCAGCCATTCCACTTGTAGTTAGCTGAGCAAGCACRCTAGGCAGCAATACTGCATTCGAGTCCTCCCTTTCCCAAAGCTCCAAGGATGTTGCAGATACTACCCTGCATCTCCACTGAAAATCAAGGGAGCATCTGCACCAGTCAGGTGCCTGGGGACAGGAACTGGGAGCCAACACAAACCGCACGGCTTCACGATTTCCTACCAAGCTATTCCGCTCTTCTAGCTAAACCTCTGTACCGGTAGAAGGACAGAAATTTCACTTGCTGAAAGTGAAATTCACTGGCCCCTTTTCCCCTTCTTTTCGGTGGCTGATCCAAAGAGCTATCCACCGCTCGGGACAGTTGTCGGACAGGGATGCTCGTGAAAACTGCTGCTTASTTTGAACACCTCCAACCTGTTTGGGGAGGGAAAAACGCTGGGTTTGGAAGGGCTGTAGAAAGCCAAGGAGAGCCACAGCTCCCGGCGGGTTTCTGGGAGCTGGTTCGTGTGGTGGCTGCTCCGGAGACGGTCTCCTGGCCTCTGCGCAGGAGACGCTTGGAAAAAAGCTGAACTCAGCAGGAGCTGGACTCTGCAGGAGACAGTGATGCGGAACGGCCTCCTTCCTGCAGGAGCTCCCAGCTCGGCAGGAGGCAGGAGAGCCGGCTCCGCACGGAGGCGGGATGCGGCTGGCAGCAGCTCCCCGCTCCGCGCGGCCGGCGCAGCAGCGCTTCCAACGCTGCCTCTCCCGCGCGCTGCCCACCAAAAGGCAGCTCAAAGGCAGCTCCCYTGGGCCTTGGCCCTGAATGACAGCTTCTTGCCCTCTCCTTCAAAGCCTGGTCACCATCACGGGCTGGCCGCTAGAAAACACTCATCCTTCATGTGAATATCCTGCTTTCCCAGGTAAAATTTCAACATAGACACTAAAATCAGATCAGTGCTTTATTAAGCATGCTGATGCCACCGATCATTAGCTGAGGAGAGTCCACTGACCTTCAAGCTCCTCCTAAGTGAATTTATACACTACTTCATTTGCATTTATAGCACTATCTATTTTATTAGAGGAGGTTTTAAAAGTCAGTAAGCTCTTTTCTAAACCTTATTAAAAAGCTTACAGAATGCAGTAACAGCAACAAATCCTGTATGATTGCACAGAATATTAAAGCAACCAAAAGAAAAGTTAAAATATTCTTGAGCAGGTAGGAAAAAAAGGATAACCATCTTGAATTTTATTAGCTCTGCCTCCATTAAATTATATAAATTACTTTTTAAAAGCCAGTTTTCCTATTATATTATTATCCTATAGATCATTATGACTGCAATCAGCCTCTCTTTTCTATACCATTCTCTTTCTTCCAGGCTCTCAGAAAGTTCACAGGAATCAAATTTAAGCTCAGGTGTATGAATACTGTTAGTGGAAACAAGTTTCTGCCTGCTCAATAAGTGACTCTAAATATACACATTTAGGAAAAATACAGGTTTGCAAGCTCTTTTGACTAAAACTGATTTGACTAGAATAGGTTTTTACGTTTTTATAATGCTTCACACATAATAGTTTTTAATGAGGTATTACTAGTTATCCACTAGTAGTTTTTAGTCAACTAGAGTACTAGTTATTAAAGTTATAAAAGAAGTTATTCGTACAAGTTATCAGCTGGTTAAAAAAATTGTATCAAAATCTTCATCTCAATCGCCCCAAAAAAGCTTTGATAGATTAAAAGACCATGATAGGATGCAAACGAGCTCAGCCTGCTCAATAGTGCTCACAGTAAAATTAACAACATTCTCCTCACATTTTCAATACAAGAGAGGACATGTCAGTTAYGTCGACTCAGCTGCTAAGACGATTTCATTACTTATTTTAACTCTAACTTGGTGCCTGCTGACCAGRATTTCCCCAAGTCCTATCAATTCCAAGGGACCTCTGCAGACTTTCAGATATCTGACTTGTTGCCATTTCTCCCACTTTTATTTATATCTTACAAAATTACGAAGCTTTCTAAAGTTCCATCCATCCAGAAGGAAGGCGTCTCACTCCCTCTCCACCCCTTTGAGTAAATCCCAGCAGCTGAGGAGCTCCACCACAAAATTCCCAGGATAAAGAATTATCATTACACCTCCCTGGGCTTACTGGAGAGAAAATAAATTTTAAAAAGAGAATATATAAACATCCACAACACCACAGTTCCTCGCTTGCATCAGTGARTGCTTAAAAGCAAGAGCAAATACAAACCTTGCGTGTTCTTGAAGGACATAATAGCTTGTCTGTAGGGATTTGGTGTGTCCGGCGCGTCGGTGAGGTTGGCCAAGACGAGCAGAAGCAGGAGACTCTGATTAGCTAGAGGGGAGCACTGCTCCAGSTGGGGTGTTGCTTTGCTCCCCACTCCGCCTAACGTGAACACTGTCCACAGGCCAGCTAGAGAGAAAAGGCAAAAAAGCATAATCCTCTTAGAAATACTAATTATGCACACATTTTAATGAATAAAGCTCCATCAGAGATGGAGATGTCATCTGAAGCACAAGCACGTAGGGGAGGGAAGAACGGCTCARCCTGTGCAATGAGATGATGAGCCTGGCTGCCGGGCTGCACAAAATGGGAACTTCGGGAGCAGCGCAGTAGGGAGCACAGCCAGATGGGAACTGAGAGATTACCGAAAATCCAAGCAAGTTGATAATTAGATATGGGAAACGAAACAAGGAGAGAAGTGAAACAAGGCACATATTGACAGGCAGAAGCTTAAACAACAAAATAGGTGACAAACCAGTTCTAGAACTTAGGAAGGGACCCGGATAATGTGAATATGCCAAGACAGAAAAAGGAGCTTGCACAGTGCTTTTTTAATTATCCAAACTTGGTCTATTTTCACCATTTTTCTTACACTTTCTAAGTTCAATAACCTCATTATATTTTAGGCAGAGAACAGTARCAAATACTAACACTGCTTACAGTTGAACACCCAGATTTAGAGTCCTGTAGAGAACATCACTGCCCAACTAACATCTTTGGGACAAAGAAAAAGAAAAAAAAAGGATTAAGAGTAATTTAAATTCAAGCTTTGTGCTATTAGCCAGGCTAGCCCTTTGTTTTTATGTTCAGACAGAAGATGAAACAACCTGAAGCAGCACAATACTTCCCTTGCACTGTTCTGAAACTCCTTGTTAATAGGCAGCATATAGGTATGGAAGCGCAAAGTGTTTACAGYAATYTGAAGCTTAAAATCTAATTAAAAAKAAATAAAAGCTTRAGTACACAAATCACTAATGATGCTGCCAGAAGCCAGTCGGCCTGATTGATTCCTCTTGAAAATCTGCCACTTGCTTTTCTTCCGACTGCCTGTAAAATACTTATATAACATAAAAATGCCATTCATTTTACATATCCCAAAATTTAAGTAGAAAACCAAAAAATATAACAAAGAACTAGTGATCCCACATGAACTCTTTGTGAGTCGCTCACTAGCTACACTGAGGTGGCATGCTAGGATCTATCTATCCCCTTTACCAAGGTGCCCATGTAGGATGTGTACACAGCTCCTGGAGACTGCTTGCTAAAACCATAATTATCCCACTCAAGCTGTGGTGCTTGGGTCCAAAACTCAAGCTGAGTAATTTTCCACTGCAATACATACAACATTAAAAAAATAACTCCAAYATGATAATGCTGCATTCGAGATTCCTGTTTTTAATTACAGCCCTGCTAGTGAAGCAGCCTGACTARCTCCATGCCCTATTATAGAGGGATGGGGGTATGTGATGAGGAGGAGGCAGTGTTGGAGGATGAAGGCTCCCTTCACTCCTCTCCATCACAYCCATAAATCCTCCTTTCTTTGCCACCACTCTCGATGTCACATTACACTGGGGAAAACATGAGGGACCAGAACCAAAGCAAATTCAGTATTACTGAGCAGAAAGCATAAGGGGGAAGACAAAAATTCATCCACTTTGGTGGGACATGACAGCTTCACTGTCACTGGGGCTCTGCCCTTACCTTAACTTCCTACCAAAAAAACCCTCATTTTACATTAAGAATCCTTTATAGTCCTGGTTTTGATCCACTTGATATGAGAACGATTAGGATTTAGATAGTGTGAGTTATCTAGAAATATAACATGCAAAGAAATCCTTAAAAARAAGTGAAAAAATTGTWACAAAAAWCTTTATTTGTTATTATAAATTGAGCACATTTCTTCTCTTAAAGGAAAAGCTCAGTGCAGTTCTCAGCCATGCCAGCATTTTTAGGTTTCCACCATCCCATCCTGCCAGGGTTGGCATATCTGCCATGACTACCCCTTTCCCCAGCACTTGGGAAAAGATGGATAAAGCCAAATCCTGGCTAGCAAGCTGAATCTTCCACCAGGGAAAATGAGCTAATAATGTTCGGGGGAACCCTGACATTGATGTATGACCCGAGCAGCCTCCCCAGGCTGTCTCCGTTGGCAAGCTGCTTTCTCCACAAAAGCACCCCCACGCCAACACTCGTGCCACTTCCAAATGGCAATATCAAATTGTACTAAACACCAGTTGTTTCTCCCAGTGTGTCTCAAGTCAAGAAACATTTCTAAGGAAAATATCGCTCCTGATCATGAGCAACGATCAAGGCATCAAGCAGGCAAACGGCTTGGGAGGATGGAGGCACAAGCAGACAAGGCTGGAGCTGTCTGTCCTGCATTCACAATATTTGAGGGACAGCATGTTGCACTGTTGCTGTTTTAAATTTACATAAATTATTATTGGTTATTATAATGAGTATTTGAAATTAAAATATTTCATTTCTTTGCAAGTGAAATGTAAAAGTAAAGCTATGCTGCATAAGCCCTTCAGAGCTCTCTTYACCATATTCTTTTCAATAAAAAGGYACATTTAACAAAAAAGGYTAAGAACATACACAGACACATAATGGCCCCAAATCTCTCTTCCAGCTCTACTTCACTGCAACCTTATAAAYAAAAGAATAAAGGGAAGAAACCATCTCTTTAATATAAGTCAATACACAGTCACAAGAAGTTGGATTGTACTGGTATTGGGTAGCACCACTGAAAGCACAGACCACAATTCTTTTGCATACTTTTACATACATACATATACATACGTATATATAGTGTTCCTATTTCTCTCATGTTTAAATTCACTCTCAAGCTTCATCCACCCTTACTCTCCTATTAGTTTAGTGAAACCCCCAGTGAAATACAGATTGCAAGAGTTTTCCTAGAGCTTTCTCTATCTCTGTGAAGCTCTAAGGACGAGCTACAATTCCCAAACCTTGTTAGTTCCCTCCATTCCATGTTTCAGACACTATTCAGGTTTTTGCTGAAGTGGTTACAACAGCCTCAACAACCCAACAACATCAGCCCTTTGGGGGCTTTTTACAGCTCCTRAAATCCTTGCGTTATTATTTCAATTGCTGCCTTCACAGATCACTGACAAGTGCTACCAGGCAAACTGAAGCAGCGTTTCCACATGGTTCTTACTGTAATAAATGGAAAGCTCAAAGCAAAACTGAGGTACCTTTATCACAAAGCAGAATTAGAGGTCTTTTATAAGAGGGCAGGAAATACTGTCAGTGGCCATGAAGACAAACACAGGATTTTAATCCAGGCTGCCAGTCTGTGAAATGATGTTTAAGGAGTGAAATTAAAATTATCATCCCCCTTCCCCCTCCAAAAAAGGGCATTCTTGTACTAGTTTACTATTTAATATAAAAGAATGCTACAAAAGAATCTCAGTCTAATCAYCTGATTTCTGCTACACACTAATAAAAACATACAAATGAGGTTTGGCCTTATGTCTACCCAGGGAACAGTTCAAATATATATACTTTATATATACTTTATACTTTTCCTGGGATTAAACAACTTTAGCCACTTGATTTCAAAGTTTAAAGCTGAAAAGAGAGAAATGGAGAAAACTGAAAAGGAGACCAGAGGCTGCTTTGCAAACTGGCTCAGTACAAAGCCTTTCTGGGTACAGCCGGTCTCCCATCAAGCACCGCACCCCTGATGTTCAACCACCCCTAATGACACCACTTCGGTGAACTCCCAGGACACAGTGTTTGTGTGATATTTGGGGAATGGGTTGTAATTCTTTCGCAGGAGGCACCTTCCTGGTTTTCCAACATGGTTTTTAGTGGACAGGCCGGTAAGATAAGCCCTCTGAGCCCTCTTCCTGGAAAAGCCTTCAGTTAACACCAGCTTCCTCCGTGCTACCTATTTCAAACTATCTTACCAGGAAAAGGATTTCCTTATKCTATAGCTGTTGCAAAACTGTAGCTGTACACCAACTTCTACCRTGATGGTTCAGATTCATAAATAAACTTCATGAAGTCTTCCCTTGGACTGTCGACCCTTCCCGATGTTTTAGCACAGCGTTGTATTTGAATTCATGCYGGCTCAACCTTTTCCTGGCTGCTCATTCCACTCATTGCTGGAGCAGATCCATTTCTCCTCCATTCCCTTATGCACATGCACCCCAATTCCTAATCATATATTATCATCATCCTGGCACTGGATTTTAGTGCTTAGGAAATTATTTTGCGCAATGCCAACTTTGAGCCATRAGGTTTTCTCTAGAGGGATCCCAGGAGCAGCCCTGTATGCACCAGATTTATGTGGCAGCTCCAGGCTACTTCTGAGATTGAAAAGAAAGAAAGAAATAGTTTTGGTAGACATGAAACTTTAGAAAAACACTTATTGGTCTTTTACTTTCATTTTACCATTCTGCAATAGCAATCATCCTCCCTTGCTGACAAAGGGAAAGAACAAAAAAAAGTAGACAAGGCTTGAGCAGTAAGTGAAAAAATATTAAAAGAAATCCATCAGACCAAATCCAACAGCAAGCAAACAAACTAGATTTCAGCCTATATTTCTACTCAAATCAGCTTCTAGCTCCACACTTGGTTTTCCCAACTTACAAACCTTTGAACATACCAATGACTGTTTAAYGTTCCAAGGATCTTTAATATTGCAGCAAATATGGATTATGAAGAATTAAAGCAAAAGTGATTCTTCACAGCATCTAGTTGATACTATCATGGTGTTCCTCCAGCAAGACCAGCAAACAACATATTATTCAAAAGTGGTATTTTATTCTCATTATGCCCAAACAACTGCTCTGGGATTTGGAGTTTTTTTTTTCTTTTTAATACATATTATGATTATTTAATGCTTATTGTATGTGCCACATTTCTTAAGTCAGTTCAACGCGTCTCACATTGTGGTCTGATGAACACTTTCTGGTGGCCCACAGAGAGCTGGCAGTGCGTGTTGTGCTGGCTCTTGGCCTTGTCTCCAGCTGCTACATTGTGTTAGAAGAAAGCTAAAAATACATAAATATTTTCCTGCTATTACTTTTCCATGTAAGCAATTTCTCGAGTTGCCACAGGGACGTTATGTGATAATGAAGGGGAGAGGAAAAAGTGGTCCATGGAATCACAAATGAAATGGGAGAGGTAGGATCAGAGAGGCAACTCGTGCACCAAGCTGACACTCACTAACTTACAAGTCAAAGTCATTTTAGACTTTATAAGCACTGCCTTAAGCTTCCTGGGAACTTAAAACTGATATTTGAGAGGAGCACGAGGTATATTCCCTTAAATCACTACAAGACACCAACTACATTAAATTTAGAAAAGGCCTGTTGCAAGTTTTTGAAACATTCTGAAAGAAACCAGCAAAACCGGAACAGCCAAAGCACTGAATAGTTGTTTATTATTATTATTATTATTATTATTATTATTAAATGATTAATTGATTTGTATGTTAAGTATTCCAGCATCCTATTACATCAAAGCCACAAGGGCATTAACTCTTCAATATATACACAAGCTACAGCAATCGATCCCACCACTGAAATAAGGAAACCAACAACCCAATGACAGTTCGGACTATTTAGGTCTAAACTAAAAGTTTAGAACTAAAATGTTTTTAGGTAGGAAAGTCAAAGTATGGTAGGTTTCTAGGTAGGAAAAGCAAAGTATAACTGGCTTTAAACCATTATTTACTTAAAAGTAAAAATGGCTGTCCTAAATACTGTAAAATAACTTTTTTTCTGACACCGGCTGACGCAAGTTTTTGTAAATAACAGATTTTTGAAACCTAGCATTATACCTGACATGGCAATACAAACAGCAGCAGCAGTTGTGTGTTTGCAGCAGTATTTTTCATGCTCCCCACTGTCTGGCATTAGTCTAACAGAATTAACCAAAGYAAGCTTACAATGTTGAAGGAAAGACATTTTCGAGGTAACTATGAATGAACAGCTTCTAGGCGACACACAGTCTAGCAAAATAAATCCTCATTTCACATAGGGGTAGACTAGCTTCTTTTCTAGCGTCAGCAGACGAGTACAAGAATTCCTGGGTGGGAGATGCTTGATTTTTTCAACAAGCATGTGTGGTGCTGCAAGCACACTGAGACAACCGCCAAGTTGCAGGTCCCCTTTACCCCATTACGGTGTGGGGTACAGCAACAGCAGGTCCCAGTAAATACGCGATCGGTAGAAAAAACAGTGATTCAGGATCCAAATCCCACCAAGTTATCACTTAGCACAAGGCCCAAAGCCCTGTGTGAGGCTGAAGTCGCATGTCTCTCCACCTTTTAAGCAGGAAAAAGGCCATGGCAAGTGGTAGGAAATTCCTGAACACTACCCAAAAATGTGCCGCTACTGCTATGCWAAGATTAAATAAAAAGATATTTTCTGGAAGATACGTTTTTTAAAAGCAAGTCATGGAACCATTAAGACTGGCTCATTTAAATACATAAGTGCTGAGAGAGCTCGCAGGTTGSTTGGTAGATGTTTTCCTGCCCCTATAGCGTGATTCTGGAGTAGACAAGCGCTTCCTCCTACTTRCCAAGGAAAGCAGAAGGTCCCACTGGCTGATAAGGCCAGCTCTGAACGGCAAATTCCGCCACTTGACCCCACTCCTGATCACAGGAGGAAGAGTGCAGAGCTCCCCGAGGAAGAGCGGAGCTATCGGGACAAGCTGGCACAGACCTGACGGGCACACACTGKGCAATTGGAAGGCTCTGTCTCTCCATCAATCACTGAGGCAGCAAATTGAACCTGATCGTACAGATGACTTGCCAGAGGATCCTGCAAAGCTGCCTTCTGCAATCTCCAAACAAGCTATATTGGAAGTGGCATTACCAAGAAATCCAAACGYGTCGGAGGAAGCTGAGGCCGTGATGTCATTAACACATTCTGGAAACAGTCTTCAGGAAATGAATCATGGAAGCAAATGAAATGCAAAGACATATTAGGTAACCATGTTCATCCCCTACCCAGGCAAAGTGATCCCTCCAGGACATTTTGTTATTCTATCCAGCCTAATTTTAAGTGACTAGTAATGGAGCTTGGACCACATCCTTTGGGAAAAGTGTTCCATAACCTAAACCTCAATGTTCAAATTTTTTTCCTAATATTCAGCCTACATTTTTACTTTGTTCAGTTGCATCCATTTATTCCTATAAGTGGTTCTCTCTGTGTAATGCCGTAAAACATTTCTTCCCCCGTTCGGCGTTTACATCCTTTTAAGTAAAAGGTGCCGTCATCAGGCTCCTTTGTTGCCTGGCCAAATTATACATACAGATTTCTCTTTCATTTCTCTGCAAGTCTTTTCYACTTTGCTTCCTGCAATTAATCCTGACACTGTGCATGACCTCTTCAACATCATTACAGTGAAAAGTTACAAATACTAAAGTGTGCAGATAAAATAAACACGCATCTTYCTCATCTAATCCAAAATAACATTATTTAATTTCATCTATTTAGCCTCTTTTTGGTCACCAGATCTCAGAGATCCTTTTTTGTGACACCTAAAATAAGATTTTAGATCTAAAAAAGGAGATTGGAAGTTTGGTTACTGAGATGTCAAAAGCTTTGAGGAGAACCCACTCTGGGTATATCAGGCCTTAAAAGTCAAAAGCTCAAAAGTCAAAAGTTAAAAGTCAATAGCTCAAAAACTTTAAGGAGATATTTATAAACTAACTCAGCACCTTTAAATTATCCCAGTAAAGTTGTATACATAACATCAACAACACCCCAGAAACACTCGGCTCCCCTTTAATACCTGGATCACTGTTCTGAGCAGAGGACCTACCTGGGAATGGAYATACAGAAGAATTAAGAAAATTACACACCAAATTCCTGGAAAAGCTACAAGGTTGCCAATATAATGCTAATAAACCATCAATTCACTTCAAGCAACATATATTAAAAAGAACTATAGGAGAAGACTGACTTGCTTGAATGAGAAGGGAAATCTTCACACTCTTTTGTTGGCTCTGCTGAATTAGAAGCTTAATATCTTTTGAGCCCTCTTGGCTTTTCAGTCTCAATGGGCCCCAGACAGAGAGCTGGGACGTTATAGATGTTGCTTATGGCCCTGCTACCCTGCCTGGCCCTGTGGTTGAAACTACCTCTTTCTACTCCTCTGAATGCAAGCTGTGATTTCAGGGATGGAACAATATTCCTGATACACATCTGAAGACTGTCTAGTGGAGGGGAAAAAAAAAAGGGGGAGGGAAAAAAAGCCATAAGTGTGATCRCATAGACATACAAAAAAAGTTTTACAGGATTATTTAAGGAGACCATACCACAGTATTATGACTTTTTGAAATCTGGGAAATTAAATGCAGGTTAGAAAAGGGAGGAAGAGCAGAGAGAGGCAAACATGAGAAATGTGGGAAACTGCAGCCTACTYGGGATTGGAATCCATTTGACAACAACTGTCTGACTCAATCAGCTATCAGCATGGAGCAGCAAACCTCAAGCCAACGAGAAAGGCACATTGTGAGAAATTGAAGAGGTTTTTKGTTTTGTTTTGTTTCCTCTTTAACTGGAAACTGGGCTGGTGCCCGGTGTACTGTCCTGGTACCGTGCTGCTGCAGTGGTTTGGACAGAGGGGAAGGAGCGTTGTGAAAATATGTAATTGCACTGACAAATCAGTAATATTTTTTGTCAACATAATCGGACAAAATTGGGCACAGAAACTAACACGGAAACATGCTCAAAAGTTGTCCTGGCAAAACGCRAGCAGCATTGGTTTTGACAAGAGAAGGATCGTGCTAGTCCACTGAGGAAGAGCAGTGCCAGGAGCAAACCTATGGCTCAGAGAAACCAGACTAAGAGGGTGGAAAAGACAGAGCAATTCGAAGAGTTTAGGCAAAAGGAAAAAAATATTTCTTCCGTGTTTGATCTCAGAGCATGAGTCAGGCTGGAAGGGAGCTCGGGAGGACCCCTGTCCTGCCCCAAGCTATGGGGTGGCACCAGGCTGCTCAGGGCTCTCCCCAGGTGGGCCTTGAAGGCCTCCAAGGATGGATATGRCAACTGTCCTCATGGGCTCTACACACAAATATTTAAAGAAACAGAACATTTCCATAAAATTCTAGAATTTCTCTTCAAATAGATTCTTCATTTATAAAACAGCAAAAAAAAAAAATCCTTCTTGCTATCTAACACATGCTTTTAGAATGGAATTAAATTTTCAGAAAGAAAAATTTGACCCAGTGATAGTGACACTTATGTGAAAGCAGACAGAAAAGCTGTGTATTCAGAGTAGCCAATCTTGCATGCTTGGAAATGTCACAATGTTAAGGCAATGTTTTCAATTGAACAGAAGCCCYGAAGATGACAAGCAACAAGTCTTTCCAGGGGCTGCTGCTCAGAAGTACTCCACGGTCCAGACAGGGCTGTTTTCAGGAGAGCCTCTCTCCCATTTCTGCCCTACAGGAGAGGTCTGAGGCTCTTCAGCAGCGAGCCTGACAGAACATTGAGCCCCATAAGAAACAACCGGAGCCTCTGACTGCCAGGCATTTCTGGAAGCCTGGCTGCTATTTATTGAAGAGTTGCAGCCAAAAGTTTTAAAATAGCTCCTAGCATATTGCAGAATAGTCTGGATTTATCCTGATAACCCTGTCCTCAAATTCTGCTTGGTATAATGTGCACTCACAGAATTGCAAGTATTTGATAGCAAGCATTCCTGCATACCTTGACTGCCCTCCCTTGCAGAGGCAGAGGGGACACCTTTTAAAAGAAGTCACTTAGCAGAGAGGTTTGATGCAGTCGACGACAGGGCTGTCAGCAGGAATCCACACACTCCTTTCATCAAAATGGTCAAATATTACATCAGCTTCTAGGTTTCCTATCTTTTACACATATCTATAATATATGCATATAAACACRTCTGTAAAACGCTTTCATATTTTTTATGTTGAATACATATTTTTATGATTGTGAGAAAGCAGAMTTACAAAATATTTCTATTTATAAACACACAATTGTAATACATGCAAAAGGGAARCTTTTTAAAGGATGAATTTTGGAGAAGTATGTCTATGAACAGAAGTTACTATAACAGAAGTTACTTCTAATCACTGATATTACAGGATTTCTGAAAAAAATGGGAAAAGGAAAAGCTGCCGTTGAAATCACTTAGTTCAAAAATACTATTTTCTAACCATCAAACCCAGGAGACGTTACTGAAATAAGCAGTAAGGAGGGCATCKAAGACTTCCCATTCTGCTCCTACTGCAGGGCTCACTTCTACCATCAGCCAAAGATACTCGACAGCAGCCCCTAGGGAAGCAAAAACCCCAATTTTGGGGATCTCCAGAAGTTAAGGCTGCTCGCAACRTACTCTAGTTTATGCATATGATACAAATATTTACATCACAGGCATCCCTGTTTTCTATGCCCTAGACTATCCTATCAYGCATGAAAGTGCTCAAGTTCTCTACCTGCTCACCAGTCCTAGCCACACATGCCTCCTTTCCTGGAGACTGGTATGATACGTTGCGATAATCATGGTATCAGATGCTAATTATTGCTTTTGAAGTAAAGGAACATCAAAAAAACCTTCACCTTTACACACGAGGGAAAGAGGGGAGGAGAAATTCACACTGTCCATTGGCAGGATTGCTCTATAATCGTATAGACAAAGGCATCTAACAGTTTTTCTAGAGAAGTCAGGATTTTACAGCACTTTGCAAGCTTGAGGAACATACAAGAGCCTCCCAAGAAGGTTTCCCTTTAAACTGATTTGCCCAGCATCCAAAAAACACATAGAAGAGACAAGGGAAAACGCACCAGTGCCAGGCTCAGGCACCTAAAATGRGATTTCTATCTTCCCAACTGCTATTCTTCATCGACTGCATGCAAACATGCAGAGAAGGAGGCAAACCCCTTTTTCTGCATACCATATGCGGAGTGCAAACTGTGGGACCTTGCAACGTAGCCAAACTTAGCAAATTGCAATGGGGCTCGTGAGCGACTCAGCCCCATCCACCGCTCAGCCCCCGCCAGCCGCCCTCCAAATCCCGCGAGCCCATTCCAAGGCATGAAGGCTCTAAAACGCCCCAATAAAACAGATGCAAGAATTCAGCTTTGGTAAAATCACATTTTTCCCTAACCTCATTCTCAGCAACAGAAGAGCTGGTTTTAATTAAAGCAGTTCCAAACAAAAAAGAAGAAAAAAAAGGGAAAAATATCAGCCCAAGGAAGGCACTCAGCATGAAAAGTTTCATCACAACCCACTGACGTTTGGAAAAAATATGAGCAACTGAAAATTGGATTTCACTGCAGAAAGTGCTACGCAGCCTCATCTACATGCATATAAAAACTTTATATTAAAGGGGTGGTTTTAATGAGAAGCCTTCTCATGAGAAGGACAGCAGCCCTGGGGCCTGAAGTCCCATCCCTAGATCAAGTGCACCAACCCATGCTGAGGTTCCTCACAATCTTGATCAGCAGAGAAGTGTCCCTTAAACCAAGGATCTGCTCTCCGTGCTCCTTGTCAAAACAGCCCATCAATTACAGGGGACAGTGACGAGCTGTTTGGTGTTAGCACCTGCCCTGGGCGGCTCACCCCGGCCAGCTGAGATGGACTCCAGAGGCAGCGGCGAGTGACAAGGTTGTTGTCACCAGACACCGTGGGGGGACGCAGAGCGGAGAGCCCCCCTCGAGGGCTCTGGCACCCGCCTGAGGAGACGATGGTGGCATATGGGATCTACTGACGACAAAAATACACTACAGGCAGGATTCAAACACTGACTAAGCATTACTAGCTCTACACATATACACAGAAATGCTTTCTTTTTAGGAAAGAGGGTTTTTTCCCCAACAGAAAGCAATGTTTATCATTAAACATGAAGAAACATCTGTCAACTTTAGCAATAAAGTGAGCAAAACATATTAAGGGAAACCTTGTTTCACGACAGYGATTTGCTGATTGTTAATCATTTATTGGCTGGCATTGCTTACATAAAGATTTGCRTTTACCCCGAAATAAGGAACCACATTTCAAGGCGTTTTCTTTCAGGAACACTTTGTTCCAAAATGCTCCTTCTACTCCTCAGCACCCCAAAGTGATGACCACAGGGAAGGGGGTTCCTTTAGCTAGTCACAGAGCCCATGTTTTGAGAAACAGAGGCTCTTCACCTTAGTTGCCACTCCGCAGGTGACTGCGGGCTTTAAACTACCGACCGGAGCAGCACGACTGTCTCGGCAGATGACGCTACACCAGGGCTCCAGAGCCACTACAGAGCTCACCAGGGAGGAGCTGAGGGCTTCAGATTTCCCCTTAGGTCTCTGCTCTGCCCGAAGCATTCGGCAAGGCAGCACAACCCAACCCCTCTGTTACACAGCAGCTCTGCAGACCTTCAACACCTGCAGCTGCCACTTCTGCAGCACATCTTTCTAAAGCAACCCACTTTGGGTAATTCATCTGGAATATTTTAGTGGGTTTGATGAACATGGTTCCACTATCCTCAACACTCATTCAATACTTGCTCAACTATTTATGTAAATAGTCCTGTCTCTCCTACATCAGGACAGGCTGGGACTGACTTGYTTGAGAGCAGCTCTGCAGAGAAGGACCTGGGCRTCCTGTTGGAGAAGTGACCAGGAGCCTCCAACGTGCCCTTGCGGTCAAGGTCAGCGGTGTTCGGGGTGCACCAGGAGGAGYGTTGCCAGTAGGTCGAGGGAGGGGATCCTGTCCCTCTGCTCAGCCCCGGTGAGGTCACATCTTCAATGCTGTGACCAGTTTGGGGCTACCCCCCAACAAGAGGGATGTGGCGCTACTGAAGCGAGTCCAGCGCAGAACTACAGAGATGATCRGGGACTGSAGCATCTTTCCTGTGAGGAGAGGCTGCTCAGCCTGAAGAMGACTAAGAAGAGATCTTATCAGTGTGTACAAATACGTTAAGGGAGCATGTCAAGAGGATGAGCCCAGACTCCCTTCAGCGGTGCCAGCAGCAGGATGAAGGGCAATGGGCACAGACACACACCCCCTGAACAGGCGGAGCATTCCACACAAAGCACTGCAAGCAGGTTGTCCAGCAAGGTGGTTGAGTTTCCACCCCTTGGAGACATTCAAAAGGCACCCGGACACGATCCTGGGCGGTTTGCTCTCGGTAACCCAGCTTGAGGAGGGAGGTTAGACTGGGTGTTCTCCAGAGGTCCTTTCTAACCTCAACTATTCTGTGATTTTCCACCTCACAAGCAACAACCAGCTTTAGCAGAGAGCTGACAGGGTGACGTAAGCCACCCAAAGCCTTCAAGCTCTCCTTTCACCTGCTCTCCTGCATGGCTGGGCTCTTTCCTCCTAGAATCACAGTTATTGGGGTTGGTTCCTTACACAGTCTCTCAACACACACTTGCAGGCTCCAGGAACTTAAATACTCATCGACCAAAATATTCAATGGCATTTKTATCTATCAAAATTATAGCTGATCTGATTGCATTTTACCTTAATTACCTTATTACARGGATTCTTCAGGACTACTGGCAATACACTCCCTTGTAAGGGAAAAATGCATATTGATTGCCAATGTCTGAAACYTCACTTAAAAACTGCTATTAGCAAGATCAGACATGCACATATTACATACACACACCTTATAAAATAAGGTGAAGCTGTTTTAGTTGAGCAGGACTCCTACACAAGTTATCCCATGCAAAAGCACTATATTCTACTAAACTTGAAGCGAGGTCTAGAAATATAATGATGAAGATGCAGAAGGAGATAGTAGAATTTTATTCCTCATTCTAATGTCAATTCATTATATAATTACAGTCAAACAGCACGCATTTTATTTATTTCTTCATTTGTAAAAATAAGAAATTTTGACTTAATAATAGTGTTTACTTGTATATGTCCTTGGACTGAATATACTCTGTTTGATCTTGTTAAATCCCTGAACATTAATCATCTYTTCTGAGAACCCAAACTAGCAAGATACTTAGCAAGAATAATTTCATTGGCTTTACCATAATTCAAGTTTCTTATTGAAGCAGAGAACGAAATAATATTTCCAGAAACAATCCACAGGTGTACAAAGGAGATCCTGAAATTACAATATKAGCAAGTAGTCAGCTGCCCAGCTTTCTGAATGCAACAGGAAAAAACAATGTCAGACTAGTAGGAAAGAGGGATAGGTTTGACTGTGCTATAGCTGCAGTGAAAAAGATCAGTACTAAGATAACAACCACCTCAGAAATATCCRATTTACTAAACAAAGATTAGCTGACTTAGGGATGAAAACTTTCTATGATAGGATTCTGAGACMACTCCTACTAAACTTAATGAACTTAAAATACTTAAAATATTAAACTTTGATACTTTGAACTTAAATATTGAACTTAAAATATTGAGGTTCAATTCAAAAGTCAATGAACTATGCAGATAACTCTGCAGTCAAGAGTGGTATTACACAAGTAATTTTTTCCAGTCATATTAAAAATTTTATTATATCAATTTTGCATTTCTGTATTTTTTATATATATTATTATTCTATATTAATTTTATATATAAACTGTCTAAGTTACTTATATTTATGTATGCATATATATACTGTATAGATAYAGCAATTATGAAACGACCAGCTTTCAATTGCTGCGATGCCTGGAAACATCTCCCAATCCTTAGAATTAGTTCAACCTACATTTTTTCCCCTAGCCAAGATTTTATTAAAAAACCTCCCATAATTYGACTTTTCTTTCTCTTTCAAACAGGGAAAATCATGACTTTCTGTCAAGGTTRTGTTTTAATCTTCTTCTAACAAACAAAAGCTCCACCAGCTTCCCACATACACACCTATTTATACAAGTATTCCTAAAGTCTATTAACCATCAAATGTAGAGGATTGCTCCAACTCTGAAGTATCTCAGCAAAATAGATTTTTTKAATACTTTGCAAGTTCATCATTGGCATGGTGCATACCTAAAAGATTAAGAAATACATTAGAAAATAGGTATTAGAGGCCCCTAAAAATAAAAAATGTATCTTCATTAAACAACTATTAAAAAGTTGTTTAAATCTTTTCCAAAACATGAAAGAAAAAAAGGTATCTAAACTTTGGCAACATGAATGCTGCCTCACAACAAGGCAGGCCAAAAAAATAACTTAAGAACAGCTTGCTAGAAATACAAAAATTAACAGTAGCAGCTTTTATGAACAATCTTAAATAGCTCCTCAGAGAAGCCAGAAGATGACTGAGGTGTTAATGCAGCACTCAGGAAAGATCACGCTAGAGCAGAAGAGCTAAATGAAGCATTTCCATCATTAGCAAGAAGCTTCAGGCGCTTTTCACACAGCGGGCTGAAGGGACATTTCCCTGTCACCACTGATGACAGCTTGTTAGGCTCGTTTTCCAGTACACGGTGGCCACAGGATCACCAGATTCAATGCAGAAGTGGAAGGAGCAGCTGTCAGTGTCCCTGCTCAGGTCCTACTGTGACAGTCCACCCACAGTTAGATGAGGCTCAGTCCTCAAATAACATTCTAGTAGGAAACTGGGGAAAAAAGCATCTGTTTGTAAAGGGCTTCTTTGGATGGAGGACACGACATCTCCGYACCTTCACTGTGGACAACACATGCGGTCAGCGGCACTCCTGTCCACACAGTCCTGCACTGCTGGCCTTGGGTGCCAGGGCACAMGGCTGCCTTCTGCTCACCTTGCCATCCACTGAGATCCCAGGACAGTTTGGAAGAGCTGCCCCCAACCAGGCAGTCCCATCTCTTCCATCACAGGCAGCACTTCCAGCCCAGGGGCAGCACTTGGCTTTTGCWGCTCTCAACCTTCACGAGTTTCCTGCTGGCTCCGTCCAAGGTCCTTCTGAACAGTGGCCCTGGCCTCCRGCACATCCCCTGCTCCCCTGGAGTCTGGGGTCACCCACAAAAGCCATGGAGGGGCAAATCTGTCTCCTCCTGCAGCTCACACAAAGATACTGATCGGGACAGGTTCCAGCACGGACCCCTAAGGAGCGCCACTTGTAACCAGCTTCCAGGTAGAGTATGAACCACTCTTGGAACTTGATGATCCAGGTATATTTTCACCCACTGAGTCCATCTACCTAGACTGTAACATCCCCTTCAAAGATGCTGAGAGAGACCAAGTCAAAACTAGCTATAGTTGATGTAGACAATTTCCACTACTCTTCCCTCATCCACAAACCTTGTTATCTGACCACTKCAAAGGCAATCAGGTTGGTCAAACAGCCTTTTTTTTTGATCCAGTTGTTTGCCTGCTTTAACTAAATTAGCACCATTTACAGAGCTCGCCAGCACTGCTGCAATAGTCCACCAGATTCACACCTATAATGTTTGGTGGTTGAGACATATGGCATCTTCAGATGATTCCTGCAGACTTGAGCAAGTTTTATTCCTAATGGAAAGACCTAAAGTCAAGGCAAAGTTGCATAGACACACTCAAGCAGAGTCTACRGACATCACTTAGTTTTTAGATCACCATTAGGTACAAGCCAGAAGGATAAAAACAACACGCTGTGGTGTATACTTAATATTCTTTAAGCAAACATAGCATTCCCATCCTAAAGGAAGATGTGAATTAAAGAACTCCAAGGAATATCCAGGACAAATTTTAAAAAGACRTCTACAATCTATCAACTATTATCTCCCAAGCTTTTATTACCTCCCACACKTCTCACGCAGACACAAGAGTTTAATGATAAGACACCCACACGCATGCATGGCTATGATTTATGGGGAGAGGACCACATTCAATTCCAGTTCAAAGCACTTGGCATTCCAGCAGACCATAAAATCCCTTCCTGTGCCTGAGAAAGGATGCRATGCCGATTTCCATAACGGACACCACACTTCACAGGGGATTGTGTCTAGCACGACACCCACACTACCAGAGACAACTATGCGTGATAATTTATACAGTCGTTATCTCTTTCCAAAGTCTGTCTCCTATGGAGGATAAAGTCACAGCAAAAAACGCCAGTTCTACACAAAAAGGGATTAATTTGTACATAAGGTGCAATAATTACAAGTATTTCAGGTTTCTCGCTTTAGTAGTTGCCTTGTGCTTGTTGTATCAAGTCACAGAGAAAATTTAATCTAAAATTAACTGGAGAGTTCTAAATATATACTGAAGCAAACTACTACACAGCTCACCCGCTCCATGAATTGAGTACTGCAATTTGCAAATATGCYAGTTCTTGACATATTGATAAGATGCTGAAAGGGACTTAAAATATCAGAAGATGGTATGAGTTTGAGTGTGTGATGGTGTAAAAAGCGAAGGAGGAATGTACAGGAATGTAGAGGAAAAATGTAGAGGAAAAAAGATGCTATCAAAAAGACAGAAAGAAAAAGTGATTGAGAACAAGTTTTTCTGTACTGCACTGACTGAAAAATTTGCACAAAGTTTTTTTCCCCTCTTCTTCCAGTTAAAATACTAYGAAGCCAAATGATCAAGATAAACATTTTCTATTTGGCAAGAATGAATATTCCCAAAGAAGCTACAAAATACGCGATAATGTATTAATCTGACTAGGCATGCTACATCAGACTACAATTAAAGCCAATTTTTAACTTTTTAAAGAGACTGATGTAGAAATTACTGATTAGATTTTATTCTCTATTTATTGTTCAAAATAAAGTTACTTAAATTACCATTCTTAAAAGACTCATACAAGTATGGAGTGTGCACCAAGGTAAAAGCAAAACAATGGAGAAGGAAATAAGAGATTTACAAAGTTTGCTAGGGTTTTGGTTTTTTTTTTCTTGGTTCGTATCCCTTGACATACTTGTTTACTAAACTTGCACAGTCCCAAGGGAGTCTCCGTTAAACATATTTTCAACTCATGAAATAGCCTTAGTATAAATGACAAACACACTCACTCAGCCCTACAATGGTTTTCCCTCTCCATTTGTTCATTTTAATGGTGCAAATTCAATAATGCAGTCGCATCAACTGCTGTCACCAGAACATTCTTTCCTGACTGCTACAGAAGCTAAAAAAAAAATTTGTTTGGGAAACAGAACATTTTTTACAAAATTTCACAGCAGCTTAGAGCTCTGGGTAGGGAGTGCAAACAGATCTCAGAAAGGGAAAAATATATATGTGTTCACCAATAAGCAATTACAACCAAACGAGCTGCTCCAGCAGAAGAACAAATCCTAGCAAATCCTCTGGATCAAGAGAATAAGCATGTTTTTAGCAACACGCTTTAGATTTAATARCAACTCCTTTTTCTCCAAGGAAACATTTTCCCACCTAAAAGAAGCATTGTTACCAAGCCCAGCTATTATTTTCAGTTGGGCAAATCCCTTTTTGGGATTTGTATCCGGTAGCTCCCAGGCTCCGAAGCGCGATGCCGAACGGCACCGCACAGTGTCTGACACATTCCAGTCCCTGGCCTGCTTACCGCCTGCCACAAGATTAGTTAGCAGTTTACTAATATATCCTGCCAAGCATCCTTACAGAATTTTGAAGCTGATCTCATAACATTTTGAAAACTGATTTTTCTAGACTTTTTTTTTATAGCAACTGTGATAATTCAGACCTTTAAAAATTCACAAAGAACAGTTTCTTGTATAGATAACTCATTACACATATCACCACGCTATGCTTAACCTTGCACTACAGAAACCCAACAGAGTTCCAAAAATTTTACTTCCAGAAGAGTATAGTTACGTTCTCTGCTCAGTAAAACTGCTTTCATAAGACWTATTTTGTTACGTTTTCTATATTTTTCTATATGAAACAACAATTAACATGAAAGAGYCAAGTGTTCAGCAGTGACTCCAGAGACACAAGTTGTCTGCAGTGTTATTTAATTATCCTGATATCAAGTGGTTTAAAATATCACAGCTTAATATGAAACATATACATTGAGGTTAAGACAAATGTTTATAATGGATGTGTGGAGGAGGTTCACGAGAGGAAGCAGCGTTTGGGAGAAACACATTTGGGAGAAAATGATACTTCTGGTCCAGCCACTTGAATCTAGCAAGAAAACAAGCATTTCACAAACTCAGTATCAAAATCCTCCACAAATACAAGAATTGCAGCTCTGGATAGAAGCATTCACATTTAATCATGCGGTAACTAGAGATAACCATCTATCACACATAAAGATCAGCTACATTTTACTGTGCTAGATTTTCTGCTGCCGCACAGCAGAGTGATGGCTCCAAGGCACAACTATGCAGAATCTGYTGCTCCACTATAGCTGTGATCATGCAGCATTTCTGCTTCTGGAAGAGGCGCAAATCGGTTTGAATCTACTCCCAGAAGCTGCTTCAATTTGTTTTTTCATTTGCAAGAAAGTCAACTCTGTTATGTCTGAAGGAATAAGAAGTCAAAAATATACAGAAAGACCAATTTGCTTTCTTTAGCAAATTAATTTAGAAGGCTCCTAATAAGTTTCTTAAGCATAATGATGCAGGAATTTTGAAGTTAGTACTTTACACAAACACTGCTTGCACTATCTCTATCATTTGCTTGATTTTTGAACATAAACTTTCTGAAAGGCAGTTTTACACAATTTATTGGCTTAATATCACTCATTCTAAATATCTTGAGAACTCCCAATCTGAATCAATAAAAGTGGCTGGGGACRTTTCATCCCAGTATTCCTACCCGACTTCAAAGTGTTCCATGTATGCTGGACCACATGATGTCCCATCCCTACACCTGCAAGGCCACAATCTTCCCTCTTCAAATTTTTAAATATTGTGACTTTAAAGATCTTCTAWCTGCTTTTGACATAATTAACATTAAAAAAGTACTTTGTCTGCTCTACTAGGAAAAACAAAATGCACCTGTATTTCCTCCATCACTACAAATTACAGAGAGCAAGAAGCAATACCTTTGTGCTCAACCCATTYGTACATGGACTCAGGACCTTTACCAAAAAGCTGAAAGCTTAGGCATGAGCTCAAATGAARAAAAGGAAAAAGGTTTCCACTGCAGTTAATGGGATACTGCATAAGCACAATCACACTTGGCATCAGAATCCTATTCTGTTTTAAAGCCATAARTAAATATATACCCTGTGCCCCACGGAGCACATGGCAGGGATGTATCCCATGCCCTAGAATTTGCCATTGGCCTTGGATCAACGACAATTTTCAGGGTCATTCCTCTCTAGAGTGAGAGCTGTACAGCWCCAAATATGTTAACAAATCTTCAAAATCAAAGTGTTTAAAATAACATAAAACCAGCTTATACAGCTGGAAAAGCGACAAGCCCTTGGGCATGCAGCCCCTAGTTAGAATTCTCCTTTAAGGAAGGACATGTTGTTTTGCTAGTCTAAAATAAAATTTTGTAAGTCTGATTATCATAATACAAGACTTTCCTTGAGAGTATAGAGGAAAATACAGCTAAGATGGCCCTCAGCAAACGATTCACTTCTCAAATACTCCATTGGTGAACCCTTCCCCCCCCCGCCCACCTCTTCAAATCACTTTACCAAACAGTGTATTTGGGGATATAAAAAAAAAATCTCCCCAAAAATCAGAAAGACAGCTCCCTATAAGGTACACTCATTGATATCTCTTATCTAGGCGATACCTGACACAGCTAGAAACCACACAGGACAGCAACTAGACGGTCCCACGGGACAAGGAAGAGAGATGTCCTCCAAACTGCCCTCTCGATATCCCTGGGCTTTCCATTAGCATCAACATGTGTTCTGGGAATGCGGCTTCCCATGTCTACATATATTATGCAMACTTTTCTTCACAAGGTATGAAGTGCAAAATAAATCTGGGAAGCTAGTCTTAAATACCTTCTAAAATCATACTGAACAAGTGCCGTCTGTAGCTGATTTAAGAAAGTCTACTGATACAAGCTCTGCCATCCCTGAGCAATATAGAGACTTGTACGTAGCCCCTAGACACCTATTAAAACTTACAAAAGTCTGGTAATAACAGCCATTTTACACAAAAATAACACCCATTTATGTTCATGGCAGAAATAAGCAGACTTAAGTTTCTTCTGACTGTTAAGAATGGTAGTATAAAGCTCTCTCACTTACTGAATTAGCTAATTAATGTCATTTTTGCTGAACAAAAACCACCAGAAAAGTAAACACTGTCAGCTCATTCAGAYTGAGGCTATAGGTCTATATATTTACTATTTACACATCCTCATCATGACAAGTAAAACTCCAGATATTAAGAAGAAAAATGAGAAGTTTAGCCTTTGCACAATTATTAGGAATTACTTGAGTTTGGTTCATCCTGAAATTTTTCACTTGGAAGAAAAACCTTGGCTTGTTCCTGACCACAATTCACTTAAAAAATTTAGTTTCCAAATTTATTACCTTCGCTGTTCCGAAGAAAAATGACAAGGTCTCAACTCTGTCAGTATTAATATACATAACAGGAAGACAAGGCTTGGATCTCTGCCAAGGAAAAGGTCTGTCCACTGAACTCCAGCAGTTCCATGACAGCAAGTCCCCTGAATGCCTCATAAAATGCTCCAAAATCAGTGGGAAAGAGGGCAATGCTTGGCACAAGGGAAGAGGTAACATCCAGAGAGCTATCTAGAAAGTCCAAACACTGAAGTTTTGCTTAAAATAACACAAAACAAAAATAACRTGCAAGAACCTGATGGACCAAAATCCTTGACATTTTGCATGGACAAGCACCTAACAAAATTCCAAAAAGTCATGTTTATTTTTCAGTATCAGAACTTCAAGATTAATTCTTTTTTATATAAAAACATGTCTGGTGCAAGTATTCACATCCACAGCAGCCACGTACATGTAGGCGGGAACTTTCATGTCAGCCAACCAAACAAGAGCTGAGTTCAGAGGATATAACGGMGCCATCCTTGTTCCCTACATCCACATTCTGTCCTCACCAGGCCCAGGCTTCTCCATTCTTTCCATCACACAGGACAGAAATCAAAGAYAGAAAACAAAGATGGAAAGGACAAGAAGATAATGCAGGACATTTGTGCAACCACGGATTTGCTTCTACGTATTCTTCTTCGTCCTCTCATCTATCTAGCTGTCCTCTTACATCCCAGTGTGAAAGGGTTACAGTTCTAGATTTATAATGCTTAATTTGCTTAAATTTGAGTATTTGTTGGGATTCCAATAGTGATCCTAGGAAAATGGTTGGACAACCTTCATCTTGGACATCAGTGGGAGTTTTTTTGAGCTTTCTAGTAAGACCAGCTCATGGAAGCTGTGCCCTCTGGAGACAATCTAGCCAGCACCCGGACAGTGCTACACTTTGTGTACCTCCTTCTGTTCCTCCAGCTGCAGTAAGTGCTTTAATAAAAGACATTGCTTCTCCCTACAAGCCTTGCCTGCTTAGATGATCATGACTGCAACATCAGGACAACTTTAAAGCCGTTTTCATAGGATCCAAAGGCCTTCTTGGCCTTCATGGAAAGCTTTGGGCATGCAACCATATTAAAGTGCCATCAGCAAAGCATTCCCTGAACGCCTAAATAAAAAACAAATTACTGAGAACCCAACAAAAACTCACTTTCCTGTAAGGATAACTGTTACATTTCCATGCAAGACAACAACTTATTTTTCAATAATGGAAGTCCATTCTTTCACCAGGATGTCTACACCAAGGTGCCACATTCTTTTCCTGTTAATAGTATTTTTCTTTCCCCAAGATGAGTCACTCTGGAAAATGCCACTTACTTGAAAGAGAAAAATTGACAAATAAACCCAGATGTCAAGAAAAAAATAACTTTCACTGCTGTATTCTGCAACTACCACACACCAATAACTTAAACTTCAGTAAGAAAAATAGTTCCAAATCTAGTGAACAATAGTTACTTACTTCAGGAGAAAGAAATAAAATTTATTCTGCAACTGTTTTTGCAAAAATTTCTAATTCACTGCAAAGCACATGATTTCTCCTTGGCTTTATTCTAAATTGGCTGAGAAATCTTTCAAAGAAAGAAGGAAAATGTTTTTGATGGCTTGTTCAAAAGGAAAAATAGCCATTTATCAGGTTACGTAAAAATCTCMTACTTGTGTTGGAAACTACAGTTTGGCAGAACACATTTAATTACGGTTGGCTCTTTTAAAGCATTAAGTAAAAATAACTGTGTTATAATCATATTAGGGTTTGTCTTTGTTGGTTTAAGACAAAGATTTCAGTCAAAGGCCTCACTAAATCTCAGCTCCTCTGTGGCTTTGCAGAACAGGAAAGAACAGCTATAATCCACAGAAATAAAAAAATGGTGGAAAGACTTTCAAGCTTGTTAGGTTCAAATGTAAAGAATTACATTTTACCACACAAAAATATGTGAATTAGAAATAGTTGTTGAAATTAAATGTCTCAAAAATCAATCCTCAAAATCAGAAACAAACACTTTAGTCTATATACATAATGCACATGGATCCCATATAGAATTTACATACCTCCAGTGCACATAGAGCGCGCACTGGCAAGACTGCATCTTCGCAGTTAATACACTTAGGATTTAGTAGTATGTTCACTTACTATCCACAGTAATTTCACTTCACAGTGTTCAGATTAAGTGTACTCTTCACAAACCACCCACAAGTGTAGAAACACAGCACATAGTTCACTTGAAATACAATTAGCATAGCAAATCGTAGACGTTACAGACTCATCGGTCTAGTGTAGGCTGAGAGTTTCTGCATGAATCTGCAAGACTGTGAATCTCARGACTGTGAGATGTTCCGAGGCAAGCAAACACTTTCCGCATAGTAATTAAATGGATGCAAATCTGATTCTGAGTCTTGGCATCAGGGAAAAATTTTCTTCAGTAATAGATGTGCAATTTTTAGTAATAATTTGCATTATTCAGTAATAAATGTGCATTTCTTCCCAACATTWATGTTCAAGAGGTAGGGTGGCATCTTTCCACTTGCAGGAATGGCTTCTTTTTTTCCCCCAAACTCACATTTTTTAGTCATCTGTATGTGGCTCTAGGAACTGAAAAGACAGTTRTCACTTGCTGCAAGAAACACTCTCGTCTATTAAACAAGTGTTTCCTGCAAACTCCTCACGTAACTACTCTTTATATTTAAATRTTGTCATTGAGTAAATCAACAGCACAGATTAAGGCTGTATTCATATACCAGACACATATACCAGATCTGAGCTCCTGTGTAACTGCAAAAGGTCTGCTGCTAGTTGGAAAGCCATAAGCACTGTTGTATCTACAAGATAAATACTTATGTTTTACTGCTTTAATTTAATGATAGAGATTCAATGCAATTAACAGGTAAGCAGTCGTTGCTCCTCTTGTCCACGTCAAGTGACACATCTGCCAGCTTTACACAATCATGCCTCGAGCTATGAGCACCTGCTCCTTACTTTTTTCTTTTTAAATTGTATTCCCTTTCCAAGGCAGGGATTACCTCAAGTTTCTCTAAGCTTTTCCCCCAACAAAATTATTTATAAGGCCATTTCAGAACTTGAACTAATTTGATCATGATCCACTGCTTGCACAACTCATTTGTCCTGCTCCTATGCCCAATGTTATATCCATCCCATGGATAAACTCTTCTGCTTTCATCCTGTACCCATTAAAAAAAACCTGCAGGAACTTAGTATTAGCTTTTATATTGGGAAAGGCTTAAAATAGAAATATTTTCATTTCATGGCAAATACACTAAAAAATTTCTTATCAGTAATTTGGGGAAGAAGCAGGCGAAAGGGGCCTTAGCATAAATACACCTCAACACACACTTTCAGCTTCACCTATAGGAAAGTATATGATCCATTCCACTGCAAAAGGGATCGGGTTTGTGAAAACAGGTCCTCACTTCAAAATAGAACGGCCCTCCAGATCTTTAATAAAGGCTTCAGCAGTGTTTGTCACCTCCTCAAGCAGGCACCTGTACTGCCTCTCCTTTCGGAGCAGATAAAAGTTCTCAACTGAAGTCAAATCTCTATGTGGTGTTTCCCTTTGGGTAGAAGCTAAGCATGTTCTCAGAAAAATCACTAGAAAACAGCTAGAACAAGAAAACAATTTATCACACTCCTCAGCCCCGATCAGCGGCTCWGTTTCTCCTGTTCATTCATTTCACAACTTCCCCCAAAGAGCTGTCAATAAGTAGGCATCCAACTGTAAAACTATTTCTTAAACAGTACTAGCATACCTGAAACCAAGTGCTCCATTCTTCCTGCCCTACTGAACAACTTTCACACCCCAACACCAAGCAAGAGAACACATGCTGAGGGAAACACTAAAAATRCACTCAAAATTATCAAGGATAATTGCCTTACAGTTCTATAACACCAGCTGTGTTTTTCAATGTCCTGTATTAGTACAAACCCCCTCTGGGTCACACGCTAATCCCTGCATATTCTGTTATCTATAATCCAGAACAGTGATTTTCAAAGAACAAACTCTGACAACACTCAGTGAGAAGTTCTGTGATCTGCTGAAAGATGACACTGAACTAAAATGGAAAAAAAATCAGTTTAATTCCCAGATTTGGGTCCATGTCTKTGATGACGTGGCCAAAGCATGTTAGCACTTTGCAATTTCTGCAAAAGAAAAGTGGAAATATTTTTAACATTTTATAGTATTTACTTTTTTTTTAATACTGTCAGATTTGTATCTTAAAACATGTTATGTAGGGATCAGTACTTCTGTTGATTCTGGGTTTTAAGGTGAGGAGGCATAAACAGCTTTCTTGACATCCCTAAGTGGAAGTATAAAAAACTTTTCTAGAAGATCAAACTTAAAATTCCAACTATTAGCTATAAAACAACTTTTGTACTTACGTAAATATTTTATCACAATATCAGTTAATCTGGATTTCTACAGAGTTAAGAGTTTGAAATAACAGGAAATTATTTCAACAATTTTTTTTTCTAGCCCTTACTTTTGCAAGATACTGAACTTTAAAACTTTTAATGTTACAATACCTCAACCTGATTCTTGTTTTCTTCTCACAAGCAGTTTCTCCCATAAAATTAAAGAAGAAAAATCAGTTTGGAGGCAATAGGAGTTGGCTGTTGTTTTATAAAAAGGGTTATTTGAGGCTGCTCAGTGTTTTGCAATATTAAGATAAATGTCAAGGAGATAAATCACCAATACACCTTGTGAAAATTGCTGTAGAGCTCCTAGTAAACATGAGAGCACACATGGTTCCAATTAGGATTTGCATTACCAGAGCAGTCAGCAGCTGTGGTCATGAACCACCACCTCACTTCGTCCTGTCCATACCAAATGGTGACCCCTATCCCAAGCAGTCTGCATATAGGACAAGAAGCAAAATGCATTGATARAAAGAGATTGGAAAGAGAAAAAACYATTAGTCAAYGTAATTGGTGGTGTTCTCAGCACACCAGGAGCCTTGACATTCTCAGGTAGAGATAAGAGACGAAAGGCTTTAAAGAGGTCCTGAAAAATGAAAATATTTAAGTTTACCATTTTCTTTTTAGAATTTAGCAGTTGGGCTGCGGAAGCACGGGCTTTGCAGCAGGATGCTGGAAGTGTTTCAGGTTCACCCAGTTTGCCAATGGCAGTGTGAAGGGAGAGCTTGTGCTCAGCAGGTTGCAGCAAGGCTGGCTCTGACCCAGCTCTTCCTGCAGCAGCTCCAAGGGTRGAGTCGCTGCAGCCAAGGCCCCAGACCCTGGGTAGAGCTGGKGTCTAGGCAGGCTGCTGGACGTGGGATTGCTGTCCTACACTCTTGTATCATTCAAAAACACGACGACAAATTTGATTAAGAAAATAAAAACACCACTGTGTACGTCAAAGGAAACGCAGAAGGGCTTGATAGCAAATATATCTTTGGCCTCCAGAGATTGATGCCAGAGGCAATGCTTTTCTAAGCAACTGTAATTAAGACAGAACATGGGCTTTATCTGTGAAAAATAAAACGGAAATTAAGATACTTAATGGGGACATCACACCCCAGGCTGATATTAGCTCATTCCAACCTTAAACGAGCTTCCGTGGTACTCACAGCACTGTACATTGTGTGCCACAGATTTTGGGCAGGATCTAGCTGCTCTCAAATCTACTGCAGTAGATCTACTCCCTGGGCAGTAAATTTGCAGTTCAAACCTGCCACAGCTACATTACTACTAATGCTCAGCTCCTTAATTTCCAAGACATGYTTGAACTGCAGACACAGGTTCTGCTGCTGTTCAGACCTGCCTTCACAGAACCTTAAAAACAAAGTTAAAGACCTGGACACCGATTCGGGCATTATCAAAGACACCCTGATTACTGTGACAACTGAGCAATGCTGTTATGGACTGTAAAGAAGATGATGAGCAGAAATGGAAGAGAGATCTAAGGCCTGCATTTTCATGATGATGAGCATGGACAATTAAATAYTTATGACTAAGGGGCATGGACAAAAAAATCAATTTAAGTAGCCGACTGTGCAGTAGCTCCATAAAGCATAGTGAAAAGTTCTGGATGGTAGAAATATCCAGCATGAAATATACATAACTAAAAGAAAAGTTCACTGGAATAGTAAGAAATAGCAGATACATGTTGGTTTAAGTACTGCTGTGTCTTCCTACTTTGATATTAGAAACCAGGCTAAATAATGTGTTTTTCCTCTGACTTTACAACACACTAAATATGAATAACTAGTTTTCTTGTAATATTAAAGATAACCATGCAGTTTTCTCTATTAATTAGAATATAGCACAAAAAAAAAGAAATAAATCAGAGTGTATGTAGTCACAGAGGTATAAAATAAATAATGAGCCTCCTGCAAGAGCACTAATGATGAACAACATAACACACACACCTATATGAGGGCAAGTCATTAACAGGCAGGAATGTTTGTGTAGCTCCAACCCAAGAGTACTGTCATGAGAATACAAACAGTTGTTGATCTTTGTACACCAAATTCTGCAATTTATATTACTGACACAATAGTGCACTTGTGRGCCAGATTAGTCACCTGATTAATTTTCATAACTAAACACGTCAAATCAGCTACAGCTCTTCATCATCTTCTTACATGTACAACATTCAACTCATTTCATCCACATTCATCTAAACTGTACAAAGTGAATATGACTAGTGCTGCAGTAATTCCTATGTAATTCAAGGTGCATTTGGTTTTGTTTTGTTTTTTTAAATAACAAAGAATAAACTGGACCAGCTATTTGAAATGAAAACACTTAAACTGACTTTTTTTGTCTTCTCCGAGTAGCACTAGCTTTTTTCTGCTTTAATGTATCACCTGCCACATATTCCTAAGTCATTTATGTCCTTACAACACAGCAATAAAATGTAGCTTGGAGCTAGCAGCATTTCACTTTTTTTTTGCACACCTACAAAACAGAGCTAAACACTTGAACAGAAACAGAGGATTATTTCTGTTTTCTAACAGCACAGTGGCATTTATTTTTTTTCTCCCTTCCCTGGATGGGTCCTTTGAGAGTGTTTTTTAAAAGGGTGCTCTACAAAGAGCTTTAAATGAAGATACTTAATTCACCAGAAGATGATATGGCACTTAGGTACTCATGGAAAAAGCAGCAAGACAAGTGTAGGAGTATGCCAAGGGAGTGCTCAAGAGAACGGTTCAAGAGAAGTGAAGGGGGTGGAAGTGTAGGAAGAGACTAGAACAGATGTAGGCAGAAGCCTTAAGAGTCTGCAGTAAGAAATGCAGATTTCATACACAAGAAGCAAGTCAAAAGTCATGTAGAGATGTCACTAGTATCACTCATATGATTAGGAAGATGATTTCACTACAGCTTCTCCCAAGCCCTGGACAGGGAGTCTATGAAAAKATGTCCTGTATTAGCTTTTATTGACCTAATAATGCCTGTGAAGCAGCCTGGGTTGCCTATTGTGGAAGACAGAAAAAGAGGACTCAAARCTTGGAGGTGACAGTGGCCTAATTCTGCAGGCCTGGGACTGCTCTCCAGCAAGGTTCTCTCTTGGACAGACGAAGAGGYAGGCAGTGAGTAACCTCCTACATAAACCTCAGGATGAAGGGTCTGGAAATACAAAGGGTTAAAAGGAGTGCTACTGCATACAATCTGCTCCAGGTGAGCACACAAGGAAAGAAAAAATAAATAAAAAGGTATTTTGTGCATGGCATCACTAACAAAAATATACTTGAGCATGACTGGAGAGATTAGAACTAACCTGAATAAAAAGATGAGGTAAGTATAGAATATGCAGTGAAAACTACTCTCCAGTCATAAGCAGAAGTACAAACCACATATTGAAAACTGCTTTGGAAAAATCGTCTGAAAAGCAAATTTCCCTGGCAAGTAAAAAGGAGGAAGAGGACGTACCTGTTGGGATTCTCAGAATAAAATGGCTGCAGTGAGCAATTTATTTAGAAAGAGAAGAKAAATTAATCAAACTGCAAAGCAAACATCTGTTTCTGTGACACACCATGGGCGCAGCCCAAACACGGCCGCGTGCTACGCCCCGTGAARGCAAACTGGAAGGCAGAAGGGAGCCACGCGCAACTTCGTCTTGCCCAGAAGCTGCAACGTGTTTAGGGAAACACACCAAGTTAGAGCYGTGCTCTTACTGCCTCCATGAGGAGATCCAGACGCATCGTCACAGGCTGTAAAATATTTCCTGGCAAACTACTCAGGGCCTGAACTTTAATATCCCCCAGAGATGCAGTCAGTGAAAGGATTTCACAGGAGACCAGAACAGAGAGCAAACGTTCCTGCAGTAACCAGCTCACAAGGTGCTACTCAGTTCAGCAGGAAAAAGGAAACTAACATGTATCATTAYTTTTCTCAAGATTATATAGATRCACACATATATATAATAATGAACAAGTAAAACAATAAGCTTTATAACAAACATGAGAAACCGTTTTCCTACCAAGAAAATTATATCAATCTTAAATATTCTTCAGTAGATGTCCAAACTATCGAGAGCAAAAGGTCCAATAACAAAAGACCATAAAAGACCATAAGCTACTCAAAATAATTAGTCAACCTACCAGTCAACCTACCTACCATTGATAAATAC
>PTEX01000139.1:849900-938784 GCA_003342815.1 Eudromia elegans | reverse complement strand
AAAAAAAAAAAAAAAAAAAAACCTATGTCTAGACCAATTTCACCTATCTGCTGAAAAACTATCAAGAATGAAATATACACATTCTCTGAAAAAGCTTATAGGTCTTTAACAACAGAGGCTTCAAAGAGTATTTATCTCAACATTTTAAATAACTTGAGGTGCTGAATTTTATCAAAAGAGGTGGAGGTAACTATTTGGGTGTTTTTAAACGTATTAACACGAGGGAAAAGCAAAAAGGAATACTTCTATGGCATGCTCTTCTGCAGGGATGACATCTCTGCAAATACAATTGCTTCAGATTCTAACACATCTATAGGTAAAGAGCGTGATATTACAATTCAGAGCAAGTCTGTGGCCAGCTTTTCTGCATTGAGCAGACACACTGATATCACTGTTTGAATAGAAATGGGTTACAGGTGTGTTTATAAGAGTGGTCACACAGGCTATATACTTCATAATGTTTGAAAAATTGTTTATAGGGAACACGACTCACTTGCCACCCCAGAGGCAATTCCATAGAGCAGTCCTCCTCCATCGCTTTGCTGCTGAAAGACGTGGGTCCCCGGGGGCGGGCTTCGTTCTTGTCTAATGAAATTATAGAGTAAAGTTTTCACAAGTCTGCTGGTGTATGGGAGACTGAAAAGGGAAAAGAAAACAGCTTTAATTGACTCAGAAGTTGCAAAATTTGGCTCAGCTACAAAGTCAATGCTGTGCACCCTTTTCTTCTCTGGAACTGGGCTATGCCTGGATTTTTTTTGTTTCTTTTTCTAAAGTCTGATCACTTTTTCCATCTAAGGGATAACAGACACTTGTTATCCCACCTGGGAGCCATGTGTTTGATTAGTTATACAGCAAAGCCCAAGGCAAAAAAGCTGATGCTTGGCATTAAGCATAGACACTTCTAGTGCAGAGTTAACTACCCACTTTTAGCTTGGAAAGGGAAAGAAGGGGAGGATTTTGCCCATTCATTTAAAGCTGCACTGACTTTAGCAGGACACTGGGATCACCTTCAAAAGGGCAGGATGGTGGAAACTTTTTCTGTTTATTTGCAATTTTCAATATCACTTTTAAATCAACCTTTTAATATTGGGAATCATTGTATTCTTTTAACCAAGACACAAAGGGAAAAATATTTATGCAAGGAAAAAACAGACTATTCATTTGGTTTTCCCTCTATGCTTTAGTCATATAAAGCAGGCAACAATAGCATTCCTCTATTCCCACAATATTTTTGGTTCTGTGTGTGGTGGGGGCCAATTTTCAARGAGTTCTGGGACATCTGACCTCAGTGATTCAGAAAGTTATATACAAAATATGTTTRACTTAAATATACGGCTAAAATATTTCTAAAATAGAAGGGAATTTTATAGAAACAGTTGGTTTCCATCTCTGGTGATGATCTCTGATCCTCTTCAACCCATGCCCTTTGACCTCTTCACATCACCCTAGATTCCTCATCCTCAAATCTCCATCCCTCTACCCAGAGCCCAGGTACCTCTAACTTGGGCGTAGACATACCAGTTTCTTTGTAAACTGTTTTAAGTAGACCATGAAATGACCATAAATAAATAAATAAATAAATAAACAAACAAACAAACTCTTATGCATTTGATGTTTTGTTTTCTTTTGGACAACAGTTGCAAACCAAAATGCATTTCACCACCTCTTGTTTTCTAGTACAAAGAGTCTAAACGAGCCACCCGAAGGATCTGTCCTGCTAGTAGCTAGAGCCCCAGTACAGGACGTACCAGCGACCACGCATCAGGTGTTTATGAATGATGCTCTCTCGCAAAATTTCCTTGTGAAATAACTGGCAGGAAAGGAAGACTATAAGCGTTGTCACTGCCTCCAAGGAAATGCTGTATGTTATATCCCTGCAAGAAAAGGCAAATTTTCACAAAGGTTAATCCACCACTTTTGTTTACAAACTGCTTCTGTCGTAGGACCACGTGGGAGGCTCACATGTGGTTATATGCTATGCAGCGAGTCTCAAGCAGGAACACGGAAATAACAAGTTCAAAAAACAGAAACACTTCATACAAAGGATTATTTTTCTTAGATGTAAGCGTTTTTCTGATGTGCCAAAGGACAACACAGTGTGAAAACACTGACACATCACCCAGAGCATTGAAATTTCAATTTTCAGACTATGCTTCATTTTAATASGAATAAAAATATCTCAGAACATTAACAGGACTGCTCTGTGTCCTGCTAAACACAACTGTCATTAAAGCATCTTTCTCTGTTATTACTGTTTTCACAGTATGCTTCAGGAATTAATAATATTATGCTTTGTATAACAGGTATACAGGTCAACTAGCAAGYTGCTTTGACATTTGCCACAAAGCTTACAGAAATTCAAAGATCCATTTATATTTCCCAAAGATTTTACAAAATCTGTATTGAAAACCTCTCCATCAGTCACACTAAAGTTACTTCTTGTCACTTTCTAACAACCATATTCTTAGCAGCTGAAGCAAGTGCAAATACAAAACTGAGATTTTTTTCAAACAGTGATTTAAAACCTGTAGTGTAGTATCTCTGGGGAAAAGGGAAACACATAAGGAAAATAAATAAAACTGCTGCTCTTGATCTCAGAACTCATGTAGCCCCAACAAAAAAAATACAAGCTTTTTCTTGAGAAGAAATCAGTTTCATCTTCAGCACATAACTACACTCACATGTCAAGAAATGCTGTAAATAACTTGCATGTCCATAAAGCATGAGGAACAACAGTTTCAGGCATTATAGCACAGAGACAGCTTAATTAAAACACTTTTGTAGGAGCTCAAGACTAGAATTTCTGGGGAAAGAGAGTGCGAGTTATTTGTCCTAAGTCAAGAGCAAGCTGGACTCACAATTTCCTGGCTCGCCGCGCTATGCACAAGTCCACTCAGCCACACTCTGATACAAAAATGTTTTTGAAAGAGAAGGTTATGCAAACGCGCTGCTTTTATTCTCTCATAATTTAAGCCTTTGAATCCATAACACTTTAAGTTACATGTCAGGAAAAAGACTTACTGCTTAAATAACATTCTTCCTTTAAATCATGAAGAGCATTTTAATTGGCCTGGGTTTTGGTGAACTACCTGACTTTCTGCCCACTGCTCAGAGCACTGGCCAGGGTAAATGTTGATAATTAGATCAGGCCAGAGGTTCTGCTGTGATCTGGTTCCACTGCAAATTCGGCCGAGCCAGGGACCAGACGGAACTAGAAACGGATCCCGGGTCCTGCCAATCCGCGATGCTTCACCACCGGCCGCCTGTGTGAGTATCCCTACCCCTAAGCTTAACCTGGTCTGACAGAGAAAAAGTGATTTCATGGCGTGTTGCAACATCTGGGTCACGCTGCTGGAGGAAACACGTTGCACCAAGTCTGTCCTGGTTTCAGTCATTCCTTTAGTTATTTTTCTGACCAACCACACAAGTGGAAATGCAAACCTAAAGGGCCAGTGCAATATTCTTTCTCATTTTTAGAAGATTCAATATAAAGAAATAAATAATGAGGTTACTGTAACTTCAAAAACTACCCTAACAAAACTCAGGAAATAAAGGGAAAAAACCCAAGTTTATGCAACTCCAGTTCGTGAGTTATTTTCCTTTTCTATCTATTCAAAATCCAATTAAATAACATTTTACTGCAGATCCAATCCACTCAACCTGTAGGTACAGTTGTTGGAATTAATCCTGCTCTCATATAAATGCAGCTGAGTCCTAAAAATGGGGTAAATCCTAAGATAGAGTCATCAGCCCTCAGAGCAAAATGATTTTCTCTAAGAGTCAAATGTACAGTTTTCTGAAAGCCAAGAATTTCTAAAGGGTCACAATAACTACCAGGAACTTCTTTCAACTTCAAAGAAGATACTGTTTATTTACATTGAGAGACTAGAGAAAAAGGGGGGAGGTGGTTTTGGTTTGGTTTTTTTTTTTTTTTTTTTTAATGCTATCATTCATATGGAAAGACTTTACATGGAATTTATGCTGATGTCTGACTTCCTCTTAAAATTGTTTGCTTGCAGATAAGGAGGAAACTAGAAATAATGAACTCATGTATCAATTACACGTCAGAATTCTTTATCTATTTATTTCAGAAAATCAGAAGGGGATGATGGTTTGAGGTGCTGGACCCTTTTTTCTTTCCGAATACCTTACAAAAAAAATCCAGAGATCTCAGATAAAGATCTCATGATGATTCCACATCCCAGGTAAATAAACTTTATAGAGCAATGTACCATATACTGTGCACATCTCTTTCTGGATTGTCTAGTTTGGTAATTCCAATACTTATTCTGGTTTACTTCTTTCTTTCTTCCCTGCCTCCTCCCTTTATTATCTTTCTCATTAGCAAATATACTCCCGGATCAAGTGACAATCTAAAAAAGATTCTTCTTTTGCTCATCTTTTAAGAAGTATTTCTTTCATGAGGGCACAGTCAGGCAAGCACCAACGTCTAGGAAATGGCAGCAACCTTTTCTCTCCTGCATTTGGGTTATTTCTTTATTCAGAGACAGTAGGTTATAAGCAGGTGTTCTCCTGGCTTTCACATTTGAGGTGGGACAAGTTCCTGCTCCTCTAACCAGACCAAATGGGTCCAGTTCCTTGCATACAACACCAAACTTAAAATTCCTTTCTGGCAGTGAGCGTTGCTCTGGAGACTCTAAGCGTACCTACAGTCTTACCTAGCTGTGATTCCCTGTCGTCACACACTCTTCAGAGAAGAGGTCACTTTTCTGTTCAAAGTCTGTACCATTCCTGGAGCTCCAAAATAGAAGGCTTCCAGGTGTTGGTGTCATACAAGCATAATTTAACCAAACCATCTGCTTCCTCCCTTCAGAACTCAGAAGCAGATGTGCACAACATTTGGCCAGGATGATCTACCAAGAACTTCAACCGTCTACCCAAGTGTCATCACGCTGCAGCTGGTGGCCTCTCTCCGAGCCCAGGYGATGCTCAGAACTGCTTTCTGTGCCCATCCTGATCATCCAGCCTTGATCTCTGCTGAGGCAAAGGGGACTACAATGACTAGATTAAGGAGTCAACAAATGCCAACTAGGAACTCCAATTACTCCTCAACTCACGTGCTTTTGTATAAATTTCTCAATAAAGGCTGAGCAGTCAGAAACAAAACTCCAAATTTCAATTCACACAATCACACAAACCGCGAGACCAACCCCCTCCCTGCTGAAATATTTTCCTGAACTTTCACCCAGCCAGAGCTGTCTACTCTAAGTATTAAAAGGTTAAAAGGCAACTCATTTTCTAATTTCGGAGAGTTGCCAAAAGGGCTGATTCATACAAAAAGCCTCAAATCATACAGGAACCAGGTTTCATTTCCYTGCTTCCTGAGGGCCCACCAGGAAGGTGAAAGAGGAGTCACCATAGAGAATAGCAGCAGGTTTGGAAGCTGAAAAGCAAGTAGAATATCTGGTTATCAGTCTCAGGATACAAGTACAACAACTCAAAGTGAACGTAATCTTTCCTCTTGGACTCATGCCTAATTTTACACCCACTGCTGGCAAGTAGGCACCGTGGTGGCCAATAACACACTACACTCATCACAACTGACTCCCAACATTCGGGAGACGTCCCAAAGAGGCACTCGAGCAATCCCAACTGAGAACAAAGGGCATCCCGACCTCTCCGGTTACCCCTTGCCACCACTGGCCTTTCCTGAGCAAGAGACAGAATTAAAGATTGAGGTACATTAACCTARCACAGCTGGAAATATTCTGAAGTGACTATTTTAAGTAATTAAAACAATTTTAGGATTCAAGATCTTTTACATCCTAGTTTCTTCCTAAATCATCCTAGACTATGTGGTTAAAAACATTCTCAGCAGAAGGATAACCTGTGTGATGAGAAAGCTACTGCAAAACCCATGCAGAAAGCCGGATGGTGCCAGATCCACATGGATCGTGTCAGGTCTTCTCGCTGTGCAGCCCAGCTGAAAGGGAGACCTGCTCCAGTGCTGGTGGAGGAAGGTCTGCTAACAACACCACTTTTCCTTCAACTTCCTCTGATTTCAGCACAGAGTCATCCTAAGATTGTAGCACTCGGGAGCAATAGCAACCTATTTTGGTCTAATGCATGTTTAGGCAATACAGGAAAGAGGCTATTCCYAGAAAATGCAGAGATCATCCTTAAATGAGTGAAATATTTTTAACGCGATTCTGATCTTTCATTTTCAAATTTATTCTCCATGAAAAATTGCCATCCCAAACTATTTTGGCTACAGAAAATGACAGAATGTAATGGAAATATCAACTAACTTCTAGTGGCACCAAGGTGCTACTTAACAATGATGTAACTGGATTGTAGTATTTCATTTTTCCTCCATGTGTATTTATAGTTTTTAAATGAAGTAAAAAAATGTACTGATAACAACCAGATGTTCAGTTATGCATACCAGTTCCCAACAAGCTGCTGAAAGAAGTCTTTATTATTTAAAACTGGGAGCTCAATCTTGCAATAAAATTTTAGCGATAGTTTCTATGCAAAACAGATATGATTAAATACTGAAGTTGAGGATTTTTTTTGCTGACTATGTAGTTTTGATCATTAATGTATACCCAGGGGTGCTAACATTAACAAGACCAAAGAAAAAGCACAGTATCCATAACACACCCAAAGGAGCCATAAATCAAAAGATCAACATACTGTAACTCAAATCTTACAAGGGACTGTGCAGCTCTGATCCTTAAAAAGCAATAATGCAGTTTAAGTAAAATTTCTCAAAATTAAATGTCAATATGTGAAACTTCCCTTTGGCATTCTGTACAGAGTCTGCTTTGCAAAAGGGTAATTAATCTAAGGTCTTTTAAACAAGTCTCACACAGAAGGTCACAAAGCTGTCGAGTCCCATGTCCCCACTACCATCTCCTTTCGCTATCTCGAGAACTTCCATAACCTGCTTTCATCTTTCTCAACAAAAGCTCTAACACAGAGAAATGGCTTTCTTCCATTCCTGATAGGTAATYCAGAGATGCTTTTTCCACCTATGCATCGCTGCACCTCTCTGGAACTTTTCCAAGCAAAAATCAACACATTTCAGATCTCCAGTTATACCTCACAGGAGAAGACAGAGAGATGAGTTACAGACTTGTGATTTGTCTTCTTCCCCATCTCACACACCTTGGTTATTAGTTTCGAACTTGACTGCCCACTTGCATTTTCATAATGTGTCTACACGTTATTTTGTAGGCAGACATGAGCTCATTGCGCCAGGACTCCGGGTGAAGCGAGCTCAGAGCAGCGCAGGCTCTGCTCGCGCTCAGGGAAGACCTGATCCTTCAAGACTTTGGTTAGACCAGTGCCCAGAACAGGAGGGAACTCCGGCCAGRACTGGGGACTTGGCTGAATGATACCACACAGATGTACCCTTAAACTCTCCTCCCAACAGTACCCTCATCTTACACGTACAATTTTTCAATGTGCTATTCAAGACTGAAYGGCAATGATATCATCTTTCTATCCGATTATGAAATTTCTCTCTGCTCCGTAACCCAGTCTACACTGCTTGATCCAGCAACATTGGATACTGTTCCTTCCAACAACTTATTCCTTCCCAAAACTCACGCATTAGACTTGAAATCTTTTTGATCTACTACAATTATGGAGGGGGCGGGGGGAGGAATATCTCTCTCTCTCTCTCTCTCTCTCTCTCTCCATATATCTATAAATATGTATATTATTAACTTAAGCAAAAATGCTTCAGCTTCATGCCACCTTTATGAAGAGCAACAGAGCTTATTTTGCCTTTTTATCATCTGGCTTTAAATACAACTAATTTTTGATTTATAATTTTAGTTATTTAGCTATTCAGCTATTTTAGCTATTTAGCTAAGAAAGCAACCTTCAGCAACAAGACAGATCAAACTGAATGAAGATTCTCACTAGGAACTTATTTTTTATTGTATATTAGAGCAAAATTCTCCATACTTCACCACTTCCCTACTTTCCTTTCAATAGCCTGGGGAAAAAAAGTTATTGTTAATGTTATTGTTATGTTGAACATTGTTCAACATATTACAGTGCTAAATAATACAGTATTACATATTTTATTAGTGTTATTACCCTATTTAACCTTGTCCAAATTAACAATGCAGTTAATAGCATACTATTTTAGAGAAAAAACAGCCAAGAAAACTTGTTTTCACAAAATCTTTCCACATCTAACATGAGARGAGTGAATGAATCCATTATAGCTTAACATTGAACATTATATAGCAGCTATATAACTCTGAGAGATTATTACTATTACTCTATCATACTATATAATAAGTATTTTCAACAACTATTTCCATTCCCTGCAACCACATCTATGCCTGAACGGAGATGCTGACAGGTTGAAATGTTGAAAAAGGTTAAGAACAATTACAGCTGTAAAATAATTGGTGTTTTTCTGCCAGAAAGACAGAATAAATGATATTTGACCCTAGATAGCAATTAGGACTTCAAGAAAGTTTCCAAAAAAGAAGAAAAAAAAAAGAAAAAAGAAAAAACACACCCACGGGATTTATGAACTTGCCCATATATTTCAGCCCTTTCACTCCTTCRTATGTCTTCTAATCTGCTGCAAACAAAAAGTGTATCTGTTCCAGGAAGTACTGACAAGCTTTGGAGAATGGCACACTTAATCACAGTGCTAAGCTATTACACAGCGACTATCCAAAAACCCTCATGTAATGCTGACAGCACTGTATTTAATGAGAGCAATGCTTCAAAAACTATTGTATCTTTGTCAGCTTTCCAGCCAAAAGAACAATCAGCAGTATGAAAACTAAATCAGAGATATGCACTATACTGTAACAGATAACCTGTGAAACACTTGCAAAGCTGTAATGCTTTAATTGCAATGATACATATTTTAGGTACAGACTACAATGCAATATGAAATTATTAATATTAAAAATAACAGCTMTTGCTAACACTACCTTTAAAAAAAGAGAGCAAACAAATCAATTTTGCAGTGGAGATCTACAGAAACATTGCATCTGGTCATGTCTTTCTTCTTCAAATATCAATTCACTGATAATTCAGAAATAAATGTTAAATAAGAACAAGCCACATGACTGAAGTTCATAGCATAACCATTTCCAAGTAAAAACTGGTAGTAATTTTCTGTGTACTGATAGAGGTACCACCAAAAGAACAAAGCATCTACAAAGCAAATAGGATAACTCCTGCTCACTCAGTTTGAGTCCAGTATGAGATGCTGACCATTCATTCTAATAAAATACTGGCAGAAGTTTAGCATAATTAGTACTTTACAAGACTATAGAACATTCATATACAAAAAAAAAAATAAAATTATGAGTCCCACCATTTAAGTTTTGTATATGGTCAAATGTTTGGTTTATCAACAGAGGTTGTAAAGAAACCCAACTTACAAGAGGGGAATTTCAACAATGAGCTGGATGAGGCAACAGAGCAACTCTTCTATGAGGTCTTCACATTCCGCTCCTGAAAAGAAGCACACCAAAGATTTGTTGAATTTTCTAAAAAAAAAMAAARGTGCATGTATTTAAACACAGATCCAGACAATCAACACCTATGAATGCACACACACTATGTTTCATGGAAATTTCATCCATTTATGAAGATGGCATTCTTATCCGAAATGAAGTATATGATAAACTAAACGGGAGGGTGGTATCATAGCAGGATATGTTAATACTGAGCACACGAAGCCTTTCCCATTACCCACATGCTTTACTGCTTAGCTAAGCTCGTATTAAACACTGTTATTACCAACAGCTTGGCTGATGGATCACTAGGGACTCCTAACAGGTCCATAGTTCAAGTCTCCTCTCAAAATTTCCTGTACTCCATATGCATTTCCCTTCACCTCATTTTTAGCCCAAAGACGCCCTTTTTAGCCTTAATATGGATGAGACAAACATAGAAAGMTCATAGTTTCATTTATCTAACCTATACTGAACAATATCCTAAATTGTGATCTTTCAAGTGAATGGAGTCTGCAGTGCATTCACGGCAGGCTGATCTTCAGCAATTCCATCCGTGCAGTGTGTTCTGCATGAAGGCACGTTTAGCTAGGGAAGAGGTTTCACACATTTCAGTCTCRAGGAAAGATCATGATTTTCCAAATACGATGTCCAGAAGTTACCCTTAACTCATATACATAATGTGACAAAACACGACGTGATTAAGAAGTTCTAATGACCGGAAAACCAGTAGTGTTTTCCATTAGTGTTGCAATTCTTGAAAGCAACAGGAACAGAAGCTTTATTGAAAAAAAACTATTAACCCATCCACTGTTGTCATGTAATACAAAGACATAGAAAATACAACCCTTGAATCAAGGTCTTTTTCAGTTTACAAAACAAAATTATAGAGATACACATAACACAAGAAGTAAGAGATTTTACAGTGCAGAATGGCCCTAAAGCAAGCACGTTTTCCTCCTTTCCCTCATCAGATGGGGCATCACAGCACTGGGCCACAACCACTACCCACACAGTGGTTTATGTTGCATTTTCAGATAAGTAGGTCTCACTATAAATACAGCAATTACAGCCAAGTCATAGCACTGTTATTCTGTTTAACTCAAGTTTGTTCTTAATTCCAGGATTCAATTTTAGGAAGCATACCAGAGGGAATATTCACAATAAAGCAAAACCATTTCTTTCCACAATCAGTTTATTAAAAACACATTAAAAATTGCCACCTAGTGAACTGCACATTCTAAAGGAAATCAGTTTTTTATCATGGAAACATGGTTTCCTTTATATAGAATTCCCCAAGAGTAAACATAACGTAGGTCCTGTTAGCACAAAGGCAGKACTGCTAAGAGTGTTTTATCTAAGACTGAAACTATGGCAAATCAAATGGACTCCAGACAGCAGATTATACAGCAAATTGAAGGAGAATCTCTTTAAAGTTTTACAAAACTAGAAAATGCTTATGGACAAATATGTCCGTAAGTTCCCAAAATGTATCTAATGTTTTTCTCCTAACAGTGAAGGGGAGAAAAAAAAAAAACAAAACAAAACAAAAAAAAACCCCACTGTTTCCATTGTGCTGTATGCACAAACTGTTTGGAGAAAGTACAGTGTTATTTGAATATGAAAGAAGGCCTTTTCTTGCACTTTAGAGTAAAAATAAAGTGAGATGATTGGTTAGCACAACGATGTAGACTGGAAGATGTCTTTCTTGATTCGTTATTTTTTTTTTAAACTTAATTGCCGTAATCAATGTCATTCAGCTAAAATAATTACTGTATCCTTTTCCCCAAAGGGGCACAGGCATTCTTGTTTAATTCTTGCCTTGCCAAGACAATGAGGCGGCCACATGCCAAATCTATAACGTGAGAGCSGGCTATAAACAGGGAACACTATGTGTTTTCATAAACAATGTCTTTTTTCAATAGCAGGATAAAGACAATACATACAATAGTCATTCACATTAATAGATCACATACTTGGATTAAAGACACATGTAGGCCCTTGGGGCAAATAAGTAAAGGATGAATCTGTTCAGATAAGATTAGAGCAGACTTGCACAGAGAGAAAACACAGGTACATCTACTACACTCTACTACAGTGTAAGTGTATACACACAGAGTTAAAAAGAAATCCAGTTACGAGGCATCATTTTTCAATCTCCATATCTGAAGCCTCAAATATGTGGATTACTTGCATGATTTTGTTACTTAAACAATACTGCCTTGCTTTTAACATCCAAAAAACTACCCACGTTACAGAGACTGGATTAACAGGCCATACAGAGGCAAAATGGCCTCTCCAAAGCAACCTAGCGGTGCAATCAGCCACTCCTGCTAAAACCTGCACAGCTCCACCACTGCTCATAATAAGAATCCAACACGGATACCACAAAATAGCCTTGCTAGATACCAACAGCTTTTCCAGCTCTGGTGCTCCTGCGCTCGCATAGATTTATACAAACTTGGCCACCACATATTTTGTGTTACTTAGATGAGTACTTGAACATCCATCCAATCAGTTGCATAACAAGCAGGCTGCAAGAAATGAAGCTTTGGGGGCTTTTGTGGTTGGATCTGCAGCTCCCAGGCTTCTCAAAAGCTTCCATTTTCCTTAAAAGTATCAGCAAAGAGGATATAACCTAATTGCCACCCTTAATTTCCTTTATGTGATAAGTGTTAAGTTCTGTCAGCAGAGCTGCATTTAAGGGTTGCAGTAAGCAGATTATTATTGCTTATTCTCTCCTCTATTCCCATTCCTCCAAAACACTCTGGGCAAATGACTGACTCTGGGGCAAAAATGACTGTAGGTCAAAGAATAAGTTAAATGAGTTGACAATCTGATTGAGAACATGGGATATTATAACCACTCCTACTCTTCTGAATCACAATATAGTTATTGTGATTATGATATAGGCAGTGGAAACCTCGTGGGAATGTGTACTAGCAAAAACAAAGCTCCAGCTTCAGATCTGCCTATGCCAAGGTCTTTAGTTCATCTGTTAAAGTAGGCAAGCAAAGTCTGAACAGAACAAAAAGATTGAGATAYGGGCACCTCTTAGTGAGGAACTGATATGAGCTGACTTGCTTTACTCAGAACATTGTGGCTATTTCTGAGGCTTTCACTCAGCACGGGGCAGGAGCAGGCTAAAAAGAGTCACTGAAGGCTGCACAATCAGACAGCACAACTGAAACCAAGTTATTTCCTTCATGGAACAAGTGTTCACTTTCCCAAAGACATACGCAGGTTCCACAAAATACTTAATGCGAAGTACTATACCAGAATTGACCTAAATGCCAAGGTAACAAGGCATGGAAGATGACATTAATTTCAAATTCATTAATATCAGGAATTTTTGGTTGAATCTTAAAACACAGCTATGCAAGTTTGTAAGAGAATTTTCCTACAAGCAAAACCGTGCAATAACCTCCTCTGAAATTTATGTGCAAAYTCCCAGTTACGGACTAAGAGGCAGAAACTTCTTCCTGTGCTCAAGAACCACCTGAGAATTGCCCAAAGCAGTGAACTTCTATTCATGAACTGACTAGGAGAATATCAATGAACAGCTTTGTAGTAGGAATTCCAAGGTGGGCTACAACTTACCCTTCCACTCATGCTTACATCATTACTATCAACCACTGTACGTTTCTGCCCAAAATACCAAACAACACAGAGCAGGTGCCAATGTCCTGACTGACGGTGGCACGAGCAAACTGAGGTGCTGATACTGCACCCTCAATACATGAGATGCTAAGTTTAAATTAAGAATACGGTGCTGGGAGATGTGCTCTGGCTATAAGGGGATAGGAGAAGTGCTGCTCATGGTTTAAAAAGGCAAACACAGAGAAAGAGTGTCTAGAATAGTGAGCATAATATCCCACTCTGGGAAATGAAAAACAGAAAGAATAATTAAGAACAGCTTATTTTAAAAAAATGTTCAAAGCTAGCACTTCCTATAGTACTATATAGTTCCTATGTAGTTCTATATACTATATAYCTATATTCCTATACTATATAATTCCTATATAGTATAATATGTGTCAAACTTACAAATTATATGTTCTCAGAATACCAAGAGCATTCTAGTGATGGAGGAGGTGATCAAAAGATCTATTTTTCTACTTTATGAAAGTAGAAGTTACGCGTATATAGTAGAAATAGGAAAGCAGAAATATAAATTTTTTTTTCCTCCCTCAGCTCACTTTAAATAAGAGTATAGTAAAAATGCTGCTGTGTTAGGGCTTTTGATGATATTTCACTTTTACTATATCTCAAAATAAAAATCTCATAATAAGTCATTAGAAAAAAACAAAACACAGAATTTGTTCAGACCTGCAAGTGATGCATACATCCACATAGCGTGATGTGAACCTCAATACCCTGAAAAGGATCACAAGAACGATCTCCAAATGAAAACTCGAGTCAAAAGGRAAAACTGGCCCAAGTCCATGGCCAAGCAGCGAGAGCTGACAAGGAACTCGCTTCCTGCCTCTCAGTCCCTTCTTCTAGCCAGCAGACCACACACAATTACACTCCTAATCAAGAACATCCAGCTAGCAATTTGCTCAAAGATAATTGCTTAGTACATTTGCCATCAATATGCGCAAAATTATCGCTAATAAACGTCACTGTGAATTACAGTCTAGTGCTACTAAACATCGTGTAAGGAGGGACCTAGCCCGGTGACAACAGTCACTTTTTGTATTACTCTGCGAGGAACTCTCAGCATAAAGAAAAAAAAAAGATTGCTATAGTTCAAATTGACAAAACTTTCCCTCACTCCCATCTGTTTCAGGGTGCTACAGTATCCAATTTAAGCAAAGGGCAGCCTTTCTTTTTTTTAAACCAGGTATAAACCCACAGGCAGTCTGCAATGACAGCTTATTATAAGCAGGCACTACTTCTTAATGTATCAGTTAGGTGACCTCATTCTCGGAGATTACTCATCACACTTTAACTACATTAAACCATTTCAACATGTAGCATTTAATCTTTTGGCACCAGAAGTCTGATTTCCCCAGAGCAATGTCAGGCGCCAAGGAGTTAACCAGATTTTAATGAACCATTTTCACTATTCAGTGAGCAAGCAGCTATTAGGCATTCTCATTCTCAACACATGTCCTTGCCTTACACTCCTTGGGAAAATCTGCATCAGTTGCACRTTTATGAGCAACACGTTACAGAACAACTAAGAGTATCTCATTCTGATACCAGTCATTTTGACCAGACAATTTTTGGTTTTATGCAATAAATGACAAATGTCTGAACTCAACAGTAACTTTACAATGAAGAGAAGGAAGATKATAACCAAGATTCTTATGCCAGTGTTTCATGTGTTTTGTACGTTCTGTGAGAGCGTCATGACAGCGTAATACAAAATATTTGTGGCACACCTCATTTTCTATACTATAATCAAGTCAATTTTGAAYACCTGCATTCTCATTCAAAAAGCATGACTTTAGGAGATTGGCTTTTTTTGTTTGTTTTTGTTCTTTTTACTGTAAAAGCACAGAATGGGAGGGAAGATTCTTAAAATAATCCAGACATTCCTGCTAYCTTTCATCTTGTGCAATCCATTCTCCATTTCCTCGAGCTGCACTTGCTTTTGAACATTCTAAGCGAACATGGTATGAATTATTGGCTGCTAATTAAATGATGGCAATTTCCTTTTTTAATGGATCAGCTTTAATCATTGAATTATTTATTTCCTTCAGAAATATACTTCAGTATATTTCTATTATATTACTATGACATTTTACTACTCCCCACAGCGGTCACAGGATAGTTTTGCTCCAGTTATATTTTGTTCTTCTCATCTTCTTAGAGGCCAAAGACAGTGCTATGTTCTACTTCATTCTGTTCTGTCCCCTTCCTTACTTGGGTTGCAATCCTGTTCTCTCAACAGGTCCACGGGAGAAGGGATTATGTTCAGACAGGGSTTTCGGGTGCAGAGCAGAAAAGCTCTGTGCATCCCTTCCTGCTCAGGTTCTGCTACACTTTGTGTAATAGACCATCTCTCAAAAATAAGAGGCATCAAGACACCAAAGCATGTTCTGAAGAGGATTGTTAATAATTTTAATATAGTTTAAAATGCAATAAAACTGTTATGTCTATAGTGTCAGTTTGTAATAACTGTGTATAAGTACCAAATAAAATTTGCTAAGAAATAAACACACTACATTTAGAAATAAATCTTTAAAGAAAAATAAACCAAACAAACCCACCTTTAGAAGAGATTTGTTACATGCCAAAATAGCATACACCTACCATATGAGCCCGGKATTTTCTCTTCGTAAGTAAAATGAAGTTGTAGTTCCTCTTCTGACATTTGACTGATGAACACTTTCAGCAAACAGCAGATAATAAACAATGCGTTGTGAGCTTGCCAAATAAAGAGGTGACTAGAAAGGAAGCAAAAGCAAACAAGAGTCAGTAACAGTTTTTGAACATACATTACAAAAAGGTCACAAGATATATGCCAGAATATCTATTCTTTTACACCTATAATGTCTATAAWATCTTATAAAAATCTATAAAGTCTTATAGAGGATTCTTGTAGTTGAAGCGAGCAAAGAAAAGCCAAAGTGCTCTGAAGTTTTACTACATGTGGGGTCCAGAGAAAATTAAAACAGCAACACCTAAGGACTGCACAACAAGGATAGCACAAATAGGCACAGTTACAAATTTGAACCCAAACAAATACGGTTTATGTAAGACACATGAGAAGGCAAACGTGTCTTTTTTTCCCCAACTGTAAGTTATTTATCTACTACACTTCATTGTATGTGCTTGAAAATTGTACTGAATCTATCTTTGTTGGAACAGAACAAGTAAGAGAAATCTAAATTTGGGTCTGCAAATAAGTTAACTAGCAGAGCAAAACCTCAAGAGCTAAAAACAAAAGAACATTTAAGAAGTGAAAGAGCAAACACAGCTTCTCCCCATCTACTTACTTCTGACATTCTGCTGAAATTTTCAGTTCTTTGGTTCTAGAAAGAAAGACTTTAATCAATGACCCAAGGTTTCCGGTTCGAGGATTCTTCTCAACTAGATGAGGGATTGGGGGRAAAAAAAAAAATGTTATTTGATACTATTTAGTTCAAATAAGACAGAATGAAAACAACTTTCAAAGCTTTAAACACTTCTACATAAAGTATATTACAACTGGTTTTCTTCTAAGATTCTCCAGTGCATGCTTTATTGCTCTGTWATTGTTCACTAAACATGCTTTTCAGCCTAGATTTTAATACTCCATGTAGCACTCAAACTGCTTCCTTTTCACAACTTTTTCACAGCACAATTATTTCCTATCAGGAAAATCAGACTAATTTCCACTGTTAACTTTTACCTTCTTGTAGCATCACTGATCACATTTATGACCCCCAGTTACTTCCATTCCCTCCCTGTCGGGCATGAAGGGCAAAAGATAGAGGMGGAGGAAGGAGGCAGTTGTTCTAGCCCTTTCAGTCATTTCAATTTATGTAAGACAGTTAATGCTGGAAGTTACATTTCTGAAAGTTTGGTATGTATAGACAAATATAAATCCTGCTTTAATCTCACTTGTGAAATGCAGAGAGGCATGGTATCCTAAACATAYGGATGCGTACATTAATGTTGTTCCTTAATTTTTCTGATAAACCACACGGGAAAAACAGTTAAGACATCATATTTCTCACCTAAAGACTTGCAGACTGAGATGGTGGCTTCTTCTAGTTGCTTTAAGTCAGCACTAGAGGGAAGRGGGGAAAAGAAAAATATCACCACAGTTACATAAGGAAATTGAGTTCCTGAAACTGAGACAAGAATTCCTAACAGTAAGGGGGGGGGGGGAATCTATGAAGCACTCTATTTCAGCAATCCATTAGCTGGTTTAAAATAAACACCTAGCAGCACAAGATGCATTTGAAATACAATGGCGAATATTCAAAAGTGAAATGTCTGTCAAAGTGAGGAGAATTCAGCAGAGCATTCGTGCTACCTGAACACTGAAAACAAGCATAGAACTGCAGCCTTTAGAAAGTGCTAGTTTTTGTGCTAGACCCATCATGTGAAATAATGCCTTTTCTAAAGCCAAATATTAATGAATCCTCAACCTGATTTTTGACTCTGAGTTGAGCACCGCTTTCTGCTACCTAATATTATATTTCTACAATAATCGCTGGTCACATACACAGGTTTTTCATAATTTCACTGACAGGCAGTTGGTATGTTTGGACCAAAATAAAAATGAGCTGAAAAGAAAAACAAAAAGCTAAAGGGGAACCCACCATCAACCACTGAAAGCAGACACTAGCTGTGACAAATGCATGCTACAAACCTACTAGCACAAATGAACTGATCATCAAAAACAGCAGAAAAGCATATGGGAAGTAGAAAAAAAAAATGCTTCTTTCCATAACAGTCGAGAAAGATAAATGATAATCAAGTAGTTCTGCCAATGCCTCAATAAACAATTTGAAGGTGTCTCAACAATAATACCTAGAGATCTAATATTTTATAAACGCATGTTAAAAGTAATATCAGAAAGTAAGTTTCTTCCTCAAAGAATTATGAGGAAAGAGCTACTGAAAGTGGGAYCTCTGATGTCAGGCAAAGCCATGGTTAATGGGTAAGCTGAACCAGCAGGGGAATGCATCAGTCAGAGTGCAGGATGAGCCCTGCCCCATTTCTGTCCCAACTTTCTCCTGCCTTTTCTCCCCCTCCATCAAGGGCTGCTGCTTTAAGTTATTTGGGGCATCTTTTTAAGCCCACCCCAAGGACAAGGGCTGTGTCACACTCACTTCATAGGCATGGTACCTGCCCACACTTCCAAGCATCTCCACTTAGTTATTTCTTGGAGAGCTTCCCCAAGCATTTTCCATTCCCATATTGCAACCAGCTGCGGGTTCTGCCATGCCACTGAAGCACAGGCCTGCAAGAGTGGGCAGAGCAAACAACTGAGTAGATTCAAACATCTGCCAATGTCCCTTGTTAGACCTCGGCAGCATTAAAAACTTTGCTCCTGCTCCTTCCCTACAGTGCTTGGAGGTCCCTGGATGGACAGCGCTGCAGAACTGTGAAGTGGCTGCATTATTAAYTTACTGGAGTTCACTTCATGGCTGCAAAGCAGATAGAGAATAAACAGAATTTAGCAGGCACAAGATTTCCCTGCAGGTAGAGGGAATCCCACCCTCCTCTCCCCCAACGAAAAGGGTTGATGAACCTGCCTGCCCTATGTGCTCTTGCACCTTCTCAGTTTGGGCACTCATGCAGTGATTATTGATCGTTCTGCATGTTCTCAATGTGAGAGGGTTTTGAAAGAATAGATCAGCTCCCTATTAAAAATTCAGGAGCTACAGGCGAAAGCAGGGCTTCTCCAAAGGGTAAAATATGAAACAGCTCAAAGCCCTGKCTCACTCTCCCACTCACCCTCAACCTAGGTGAGTTGGCCCATTTAAGGCCAATGCAAAATTTCCAACGGTTACCAAAACAAGACACTCCTTCAGAAAGAATCTGCACCTGGAAGTGACTTTACAGTAMGGACGCCTAGGACAGGAGAGAAGGTCTTACAGCCCCTGTACAGACTCAGTTACCATATAGCCTGATCTGCACTAATGATAGGTGCTTTGAGCAACTCTTCAGAAGCTCCCAAATTAAAAATGCACTTAAAAAAAATGCTTTAAGATGCAATGCAGGGTAACACAGGTCGAACAATTTCAGAGCTCATCTGGCCACATCCTTGTGATAAAAGGTAGGAAAGTCGCCATACGCAGAAAATAACAAGGAAGCAGCAACATAGTGAAACACATGTAGTAACCGAGACGTCAAGAGGCAAGTGGCACGATCTCTGCCCAGGCACTCTTTGCATACAAAAATACTGCAAAATTTAACATTGCTATTTAACATTGCCAAAGCTGCTACCGCTTCCTTAGCATTTGTTTAAATTTTCCAACRAGTAACCTTGTTTATGTGAGAACAGAGACTGAGGACAAACAAAAAAAAGGTGTRATCCCACATGCACTTATTTCTGTGGCACACTTACATTTAAGGTATTTCTTCCCTACTTGCTCAATCCTATCTWAGCAACCACAGCTGTGCCAGTGAAATTTTGACAGTAGGGAGGGGGAAAGGACCCTCTTCCTGTTTTTAAATTTGGATTATAATCCAGTTTACAGCACATTCCCACAACTAAGTGCAGCCACTTAATAGAGGGACTGAATGYGGCTCTTCGTAGGAATCCCCTAAATCAATTCCAGTGCTGAAAACTCATGGGAAATTGTGCTCTTAAAAACTGTACGTCTGGGATGCTGCCTTAAAAGAGCTCATCTGAAACGGTCTCGGAATCCAAAGGGCTACAAGAGGAAAGAAGGGTATTGGTAGGAACAGCAACCACAGGAATTACTCCAAAGCTTTTCAGTAGTATTTTCTTTAAGGTGGAGATGAACAGATTAATTCAAGATGTCTGTAAATTATCCTGCAACTCATACTGATAAACTGTGTAGCAAGCTGAGGGCATTTCACGTAAGAGCACTGCACCTGTGCTCTAAAATGCAGTAACTATTTTGGATTATGCAGATGAGCCCTCTTCATATCAAGCATCAGCATTCARGATAAATTACCTTGAAACAGAAGTTTCGTAAAGCACAAAGTGCACTATGACACACACATTAAAAAAATAGTGTCAAAGGTGGTCTTCTGTTTCAGTGCTAAAAACATGCAGAGTAATTGAAAGCAAAGGGCATAAAACTACAACAGCGCCTCAACAGCTACAAGCGACGCAATCTTCTAGGGCTGAAGGAAACAAGGACTTGCACTTTTTCTGTTGTTTTTGTTTGTTTKTTTATAATTTTCTAAAATTGACCAGCTGGTCCTTGTAATCAGGATGTAATCCTTCCTGATAGCTTGCAGACTGGGAAAACACCATGCAGGACCCCAGCGCACTACTAAACTCTTAGCTACTGCATAAATGTTMCCTAACAGAAAGCAATCCACCACCCACAGTCCAATCACGCTGGGGACTTGTGACTTGCATACAAGATCAAGCAATTACTGTAGCTGCTCCAGGATTTAAACTTTAAATGTAGACATTAATTTTTAATGGAAGTCCATTTTTCTTTAATTTCTAAGCAATCTGCTTTACAATTGTAGAATTCTGGCAGAGTTTTTGTTTGCTTGCTTTGCTTTCTTTTCTAAACTTCTAGCTTTCCAAAAACACACAAAACCCTCACTTTGCATGGAGTTGCCCAATTCTGCCCCATTGCCAAGATCAAAAAGACCACCAGATGCTCAGCAAAGCTTTCAACTACAGCCACTTTTTTCCGAGTAAGATGAAAACCAAGTTTAATGCTTAAAAATCCAACATAACCCTTAGCAGGATCAGTTAACTGCTAATGTGACCTTGCTGCATTGCTACCTGTTACTGGGGTCAGAGACCTTTAACTAACGGGACAACCACCTGACAGCAAAGGCTACACCCATAATCTGAAGAGTCGAGATTGAGAATTCAGCCCCGCATACTTCAAGGGGAGAGAAAAGATAAATAAATGAAAAAAAAAAAGGTTTCATCGGATTTCCTGACTTGTCCTGTGATCTGGTAGTTAGCATCTTCAAAATCCTTTCAAAATTTCAAAATCAAGATTTTATTTGCTCTTTTAAATGAAGTCCCACAAACTTCAGCAAAAGTGCAATTGACAGTGAAATTTGCTTCCTGACAGATAGATTTCTTCAAAGAAAATGGCTTGTTCAGCTTTAATTCCCATACAAGGGATAGGAGAGGAGAAATCAAAATTGAAGTTTAAATTTCATACCCCTTTTTCTTGATACAAAAGTTCAGACCCTCAGGACTAGATTACCACATAAATGCTATCAGGATGTACACAACATACATGATACTAATCAAAGCCAAAGTTGCCCCTTTTTATTTTTCATAAGTGAAAATACTGCAAAGACAAACCAAAAATGATGAGTTCTCTTATGTGCAATGGATACTGACCAAGGAAAACACTAGTGAAACAGTGTTTAGATGGTAAAAATTTTATTTTGACTGGTCAAAATTATTCTCATAGCATTTAATAATTCATCTGATATCAATGTCTTAATTCTGTTGGCATTTAATCACTTTTTACCTACAGTTACTGCTCATAAAACTAATTTACTCATAATGAACTTGTATTCTATAAGAAATCATCTTTGCAGTAAAGGTGAAAAGTGAGGAAAATTGTAAATTAAGAAGTCTGTTGCTCAAAAAAAGATGATAATTTTTATTCACTGCAGATTTTTATTTTTGGCTTCAAACAAGCCAAAAAAAAAGCCGGATTCTGTGGTTAGCTCTTCTGGCACATATGGAGAAAAACACTACTTCCAAAAAGAAATTGGTAAAAAAAYACAGTGGAGTTCATTTAGAGTGGCTGAATTTGTTTCAGTTGCCTTATTTTGGATTTACATCAGAGTAATCAACAGTCCATCCCACAGACTTCAGCAAACTGTAATTAAAGACAGTGAAAGTTGTTTTCTGACAGCAGCATCCTCAATGAAGAAAATGGTTTGACTTGCTTTTATTTTAAAGGCATCACAATATAAGACATTTTAGAGTAGCGTGACTGCTGGTTTTAGATGTCAGCATAGCAAGTTGAAAAGATCTTTTGCATGCAAACAGTAATTAAAAAGCACACCTACAAAGTAGAAAATAGATACCCTTAACAGGGTAAGAATAAGGCCCAAGSTGTAGTGTACAACCACYCTCTCTGAAAGAGGAGAACATAAAGTGTAGTTTTCCTGATTTTTTTTTTCCTTTGACTAAGCAGAGCTTTTCCCTTTGCCACTGAATACAAAACAGAAGAATCGCCCCATTCAGTAAATTCATACTGTGGGAATGCTGACTTTAATGGACTATTCAGGGGAAAGACGTCAAAGAATAAAAAGCTGCTCATAATTTATTGTACCAATTTAAAAATGTACCATATTAAGGCAACATAAAAGTTGTTCATTTTTATGGCTTTCCATTAAAGGATCATGCACACTATTCTTCAAGCAGSCACTCATTAAAAACTCCAGGGAAGGAACAAAGTGGAACAGTAAATATTAAGCATATGATTTTCAGCAAGTTCTGTGTTAGTTAACTCTGTTTTAAGTTTTCCATCATGAAAGTATCGTAACTAACAACACTGCTAAGGAGGAGGTTGCAGTCCTCTGGAGCAACTTCGATGGCAGCCAAACACACTGGGTTGCTGAAATCAAGAGACTCCAAAGCAAACCTCAGAGTCCGCGTTTAGAACAATAAACAAAGTCAACCAGGAGTGTTTTCAGATTTTTTTTTTAATATCCAAACTATTTAACTACGCTTCAAACTGTCTGACATCTAGGAAGGGGCAGAATTAAGGAGTTTTTTATGATTTTAAATCAGCCCCTTCTACGAGTCCATTTTTGTAATAAATACGGAACCATGAAGAAAAAAAAAATTAAATGGTGGGAGAGGGAAGTCAGAGCACCAGCTACCTGAAGGCTGAAGATGGGAATTCTTCAGAACACACTCCTATAGTCCAAGGGAATCCATACATCCGAGACACGCTACACAGTTATTACAGCAAGGTCAGAACCCACCTTTCACAGTGAAAAAAGTACTAGGCAACCCATAATAAAATTGCTAGTAGCTCTGCCATTTTAAAGCATGTATACGTATATTACTTCTTTCCTGTCACTCCTATATTCTGTAAGGTTTCAGCAACTTGACCTGCCAAGTACCAGAGATTTGCTCTGGCTGTTGCCTTCTACCACGCAAGCCAGGGCGAGTTATGGGAGTTATGAACAGGGATTCACCTTCAGCTCTCATTTCTCTGGTTATTAAAGACTGATTTATAAGTAAGGTTTCCAAAAAACCCACAGACCAGACCAACTTCCACTCCCTCACTTAACATTCCCTCTTAATACTTGCTTTGGTATCAACAAAACCAACACCACAAGGTGCAACACACTTTTCTTTTTGTTAGCTTGTCTTTGAGGCAGATCAGCTCCCAGTGAAGTTCACGGTGCATCCCATAAACACCAGAAGAGAGACTGCAAAGGCAGGAGTATCTTAAACTGCATTATTAAGAGAGCTGGTAACAGAGACCTACCAACTCTGCTGTCAGAAGTGCACAGATTTGGCTAAATTCATTCCCAGGGACAAACTGACCTCCTGTTCTTTACAAGAGGAGATCAAGAAATTGACTGGACTRAAAAATAAGTCCAAGAACACAGAGCAAACAAAAACCAACAACAAAAAAGGAGTATTAGGACAACAAAAAYGAAGAAAAATAGAAGAGCAAAGAAAGTAGTACTGCTCATGGATCACAGAGTTATCATTCCTTCATCTCCCTCAAGGCAGAAATCCAGTAATTCAGCAACTCTCAAAGCCTCAGCACGTGGCTTCTGCATTTGGGGTTAACCTTGGAGGTGGTGGTAGATGGCTGGTTACCTAAAGGCACTGASCTCCTTTCCTGGGTCCTGCCCAGTAACTACTGCATCTAAAATGGCAGATATTCATCATATGAAATAGTAGAGAAATGAATACTTTGCCAGTAATCACCTACCTGACACAYACTAATTCTGCAACAGATTAATGCAGGGGAAAGAAAGCATAACATGACATGAGGAAAAGCTGTAAGTCCATCTTGTTTGGTAAGTGAAAACTTGGCTCCTTCTCACAATAATCAAAAACTACCATCTWGCTCCTGTCAGAAGCATGACCTACACTCAAGTCTCATAATAACAGCAGAGAGCTGGCATGGTATTTTGTAATCTTTCAGTCTCCAAAATGAACATTGACCTCCGCCGCTCTGTTCCTGCAGACAAGGTCATGCGATTTGCACAATAGCTGATGAGGGTGTTATGCAGCCAACAGCATTTGACCCCATCTGTCAAACGGTTCTCTCCCAGGTAGATGCGACTTGATGGGAAATTTCTGCTTCGTTCCAATTATTAAGCTGCATAGAAAATAGGACTGTGCTTCTGAAAATATTTCTCATCTAGCAGCCAGGCAAGAGCACCATCTGGTGTTCAGCTAATTAATCTTTCATCCTACTTTTGGATCACTTTTTCTTTATAATTTTTTTTAAAGAAAATTTGCCTTTAAACAAACTGGGTCTGACTCTGAAATACACATACAAAAAAATGCTGAAAAGCAAGCTATGAAAAATGCATTTATTTGGTGGKCATGGGGAACAGAGGCATAAGAGAACAACTGAAAGAAAGTGCTTTTTGATATATAACTATGTCCCCCTAAAAATCCCAAYGCAATATGACATGGCTTCTCTCATTAGTCACGAGTAGATGGTAAGCAAGAATTGGTATAAAAGGCTGCAATGTTCCACACAATGCCAAATACTCCAAGAAATCCCCCTTCTCAATACTATAACTTCTGACTACTTTCTATTATCCCCAYGCACCTTTAAAACCAAAAATCTTTTCTGCTTTTCACTCCTTAAAACATTATCTTAGYCGTTTACCTTAACCATCTTCTCTCCCAATCATCTGACTTTTCACCTACTCATAAGCACATTGGTACAAGAGACTCTCTACCTGACCTGCTCCTAACTGTTGTGAAAATAAATGTCATTGCTCTTGGCCTTTCAGGAGCTTCTGCACAYAGCATTCAAGACATGGTATGGTGGTCATTTGTATAACAGGTAAACTATGTCTCATTATAAATTATTAATTAATTATTAAAAACCTGTTTTAAAGTCAGTTAACTACAGCTACAAGGTTACATTACTACAGGTTACATTTTTTATTATTTCAGGAGAGGTGCTGTGGAGCCTTTCAGAAATACTAATCCTGTTTCTATCTATGCTACTTGCTAGTGTGAAGAGACACGCAAAAAACCACCATGTGATACTTCAGGCGAGCTTAGCTATCTGCTACATTCTGTAATTTTGGTGCAAGTATAGGAAGGCGCAGATCACATCATCATGACAGGAACCTTATTATGCACACATTAATACACTGAATTTAAATACTTAGGGTTTTTTCAGAGACAACATGTGAAATTACCATTTAAAAGGTAAAMCAGGAAAAAGTATAATTAAGGCCATACAGATGGAGAAACTCAACAGCTAACCTRCAGCTAACTTATGGCAGAAGCTCAATGCAGAAAGAGTTGGAAGGATTAGTCCTGTGGCCTACTACTACCTGAACTTGTTAGTGCATGAAATGATAAATGTTTGGGAGGAAAGACACAATGGAGGCTTATTCAAAAATAAATACACAAAAATATCCACACAAGAACATAAAAAACCTATTTCTGATCATTTCTAGCTGCTAGAAGAACAAGTAGCAGYTACAGTTAATATATGGAGGAAGGGAACCCACAGGAAGATATGGCAGAAAGGTTCTAAAATTAGAATTACTCCATTTTACATAGGCATTTACTCTCCTGTCACCTAGAACAGGAATAAAAACAAAGGCATTTTYTCCTTTCCAGATCTCTATTTTTTATAAATGCATTGCCAAGGTTTAACTCTTCCCTGAACGTCATCTTACCTGTTCGTTGGAGCAGTAAAGCTGAAAGACAGCAGCTGATTCCAGAAGGGGTCATTTTCAGAGATYGGCTCTGCTCCTGATAATTTTTTTAAATATTCATTTTCTGGAAGTTCGCTGATGCTGCTGTTATTTGCTCCCATCTTCTTTATTTGGCAACTACTCTTCTAAATTATCATTTCTTAAAGGGAAAGAAAGAAAGAAAAAAGAAACATTTGAAGTCCTTCACACAAATAAGAAATATATAGTTTCCTAAATTAGTGATCAATAATTTACTATCTGGAATAATCATTGAAAAGTAGAAAAGCRAAGTATATAGGTAGGCATTCAAATGACTGCCATAAAATTGAAGACAATAGCATCCTAATGCAAGGAAGTTAAGGGTTTCTGTGCTATACTTCAGATTGCATAAGCCTCGCTCAAGAAGAATACGCTGTTGCTGTTATATCAACATTGAAGCTGTTACCAACGGGGAAAGCCACAAGGAACTGACAATTCTAACAAGGATATTAAGTTGAAATGCTATATTCTAAACCAATATGCAGGGGTACCGAGGTATAGAATGTTTTTTGACATAAAGGGCCTTGCAAAAAATCCCTTGGTGCTGTCAACTCATGTACCACTCACTCCTACATTATGTGGTTGTTGTCACAACTGCACAGCTAACCTCAAACAAGTGAGCAAAAAAGTCCACCGTGTGCCGGTCTTTGTAAAATAACATGGCTGCTTCCAGTTACCTACATGGGGAAAGGCTAAAAAAAAGAGCATTTATAATCTACCAGCAGCTATGTGCCATAAAACAAATGCTGCTAAACATGTGACATCTTTCCAGGATCCCAGCTTCAATAAACTTCCACCTTTTGAGAAGAAACAAGTAACTACGTAGATTAATGAATTTAAAAAAAAAAAAAAAACAAATCCTTACACAATTACAGTAAAATCCAATTACTGTTGAATTGATATTACAGGTTAAAATAAGATGTAAGGACAGAAAAGGCTCCCTCCCAACAGGGGGGCCAAAATGATAATGAATTCCAAAAATACAGTTTGTCAGAGAAGGGAAAAACAACCTGAGGGCTCCCAAATTGAAAGAGGCCACCTCCAAGTCAAAAAATCTCCCACTGAGAAGTTTCCCGAGGCACCCGTATACACTCCCTCTAGGTCCCACATAGTCCCTGCTGGCTGTGGCTGAGGACAGCACTGCACTAGATGGAACTTTGCACTGACTGAGTACGTCTCCTCCTAAAATAGCTCTGCAGAACTGTAACTGCAACCAGGGCACTCTCAATGAGCTTACGAGGACTTCCAAAAYTTGAGGTGACTGTTTATTTACAAAACAGAAGGAGTGCTTCTCATCTGAATACAAATTTTACCAGTTCAGAGAAAAGGTAGAGGAGTGAATTTAACACTTTTGAAACAGAGCTGGTGAATACTAAAGAAAAATAAATAAAAACAACACACACCATGCACAAAACAGGAATATCAGATCATCATTTAAAGACAGAGGACTTCAACTTGAGCTTGRACGCGGCTATCTCAGCTCTGCAGGTCCTGGTTTGCAATCCTTTGATAGCCCTAAATCCTTAGTCCCTTCTCCTAAGACGAGTCACTCCCACTGTCCCTTCTGTCCAAGCTCTTCTACTAGAATTTAAACATTTGAGTTTTAAAAGTCTTTGTAAAGTGAGCTAGTAATATATTTCGACAGAAGTAATGACATCAACACCAATGCTTTAACTTGTATACTTATATTCTGCATAGGATCTCCCAAATATTTCTAAGGCAGATGCTCTTCTCCACTTAGCACCCTAAAAGATTTTCAGAGGTACTCYTAAGCAGCAAATGTTCCTTTTAAAAACAGCTGCCCTTTAGGTGGTCACTAAAACAAAGCACGTACCCACTTCAATTTGAAACTGCTCTTGATTTAAGATGCACTACTGTGCAAAGTGAGCTGGTCAAATCCTTAGCTACCATGAAACTATTTGGATCACTATGACTACYTGGATCACAGCATTTTAATTGTAACCAGGCTTCACTCCCCCATGATTATCTCYAAAGGTCACTTTCACAAGACAGTTTGTTGACAGAAAAGCTGTTAGTTAGAGGGGATCTCGGTTCTGAGTTGACTTGAAAATGAGAACTTGAACTGTTACCCTTTTCTCCCGAGTAGAGGTATCACAGCCACAAGAAACAGCAGGAAATCTCATTTCATTCCAGACGAGTTAGCTCCAGCCACAGCAATAAATTACCAAAGAAATTTAAAATTTGACTTCTCCATACATTTATGTCCATTTATGACATTCATAAATGCATAGTTCCTTGCAAGGAATAAATAAAAGCAACCATTCTTACTATTTGCTTAAAAAAAGAGAGATTTATAACAGGGCATTTAGTTTAATACAGGACTACCAGAACTTGCACGACATGAAAAAATATCTTGTTTGTCACTTCAAAAAATGTTTTCTATTTTTTCTAAAAAAAGAAATAGGAAGATACTTTAAAGCAAGTGCAAGGGAGTTTGTCTTGCACACCAAGACTTACTAAAATGAAGTTATTCACATGCACAAGAATAACATTTTTTTTCATCCTCACGTTGAAAGCCACTCCACAACACAGACACTATCTTTCCACAACTTTTATAGTGATCTTCCTCACAGGAGGAATGGGCACACTGGAGTTTAGAGTTGGAACAGTCTGACAGAATATCTAGCCACCAATATAGCATAAGGGTTTCTCCTCTCCCCCCATGCCRTTTTCCTTTTTGAGAATTTTTGTATTTCCTCAGCTTTGGCTGAGGACCCAAATGCACCCAAATGCATCCACAGCTCTACCCACGTCCCTTACTTTTCWTCTTTCACACTTACGCTTAAGCACTGCCATTAACAAAGCAGAAAAATACACGAGCACATTAATTTTTAAACATGGCTCAAGGTMCCATGTGTGTACACCCAAACTCGGTTAAAACTTGTCACACTCTGTAACCTTTAGCTGACATAACTTTAGAGAAGCGCTTACAGTTCCACTGAGGATTAAGTCTTCTACTTCGCAGCTTAACTGCTGACCCTCACCCCATCCACTAAAACTAGCTCAGAAAAAAGCAAATCTCCCTTTCAAAACTATCTTTGTCACAACTGTCTGGCTGTGTCTGCAGACAATCCAAGTTTAAAAATGTTTTTCTTCTTAAACAAATTTTTTTTACAACTTCAGTATCTGAAACTGTCGCTCTGACAATTTTATCATGACGTGTGAGATCTGTTATCTATTCTAAAGGGTTGTGTTAAAGACCTAACTTTAAATTATGAACTGATGATACTACGCATTTGAAAATCTAACAGAATGTTAATTCCCAAAATAAATCTCTATATACTTCCCTTACCTTGAAAATTTGCTGCTTTCTCAACTAAAACAAATGGACAGTTTTCCTTTCACGCAGAACAGGAACACTGCAAGGATGGGAAGGTATAAGCTACAGTGCTGCTTATTCACATATCAATCAAATGCTCAGGTTTCAGCTGATTCCTGTTTGCATCAAGGATGACTGCATGTTTCAGACCACACTAGTGAGACATTAAGAACTCCCACACAATCCTAACACAAAAGTTTCCGAATAGTTACTACACTATAGCAATATACAAAATTGTCCATGCATTGTAAGACCTAGAAGACTCAGGAGATATTGCAATAGTATTTATAAGTAGGATCAAATGCCTTGTGGGCCACGTACCATACTCAAAACTTACCTACAAAACTTACRCACAGAGACTGCATCCAGAGATGAAGAGTCTAAACAAAACCACTTACATCTGACAGATGCCAATTCACATGCACAATCAGAGCATATGGATTTTTGTTGCCTATAGATTTTTGTTTAATCTTCAAAACCTTTAAAATTATCTTTTGGATATTCTCTCACCTTAAGGTAATCTAATCCCTCAGTATATACTCCGGAGGTTGATCRCAACTCACACCAGATCATATTTGATCCAAAGTCCTTTGTACAACACGGCATGTGAACATCCCCAAGGCCAGTCCAGCACCTTTTCACTTTGTCACAGCTTCAACTTGCTACCGCCACGTACTCCCAAAACCAAAATGCCTCTGTTTTCCTCCAAAACAACTCTAAATGCTTCATTTCCTAGAGCCATTGGAAGGAAGACAAACCAAAACCAGTAAATCAAATAGGTCCCGGATGATCTGTGCTACTTTAATACACATATATGTGTTGTTTTATCCCTCACCCCTYAGTATCTCCTTTCTTCTAGACTTGTGCTGCATTTCATGAGACATACAAAGGACTGAAGAGTCCTCATGGCATAAGAGATTGAACTTCCCCTCCTCACTGAACAATCCCACACTTTGGGAGATGCAAGAAATGTTCTAAATAAAAGTTCATGTCTAAAGAAACTAGCTGGCCGCTTCCCACTCTTGCTAAAAACTRGAATCTCTGTACTGACTGACTTTAGGCTTCCACCAGAAACCCCTGCAGTGCCTATACGAAACAACTCTCCAGGGGGGCACGTTGTTCACAGAGAAGGGGAACTGGGTACCACTCATAATCAAACTCTAGGGGTGCAGGAAACAGGAGAAGCAGATGTTGGCCCACAGAAATAAATACGGACCTGCAAAATCAAAAAAGATTGGTTTGAATTTCAGCAGCTAATCGACACTTTCCTTTCTTATCTATGAAGCTCCTAGCCATTTTCTGYCCATTTGAAAGAAAAAAAGAAAGAGAAAAAAAAAGTTAACAGTAACTAGAACTGACAATGCAGGCATTGGGTAAGTTAGTTCTCCAAGTGCATATTCTTATATTTAAAAAGCAAGTGACATCACGGTGAAAAAGCTCCCTTAAACCAGATGGCTTTGCAGCTTGTCTGACATATTAACTCSTTATTAAACTTCCAGAATTGCTTGGGGAAAGTTTTGGTGGTATTAGCAGGGCTAAAAAAAAACCCAAAAAACGTATCGTGAAACTACCATAACTTTCAAATTGGGAGATGATCACTTTAGAAAATAGCTTTACATATTGCATCTGAGGTACAGCATTCTGCAGCATTTTACCTATGCAATAACATTTTTGCAGCACAAATGCTTTATTTCTTAATGTGATTAAAATTTAACTAGTATTGAAGAAGTATTTMCTATAAAGGCTACTGCCTATTCAGAACAAAAAGCAGTATATAATTATCTTACTGATACCAAGAGATTAATAACTTCATATATATTCCAAAATCAGGAACAAAGACGTAAGAATATTGTCTTTGGTGACTAAATTGGGCAGGGATCCCTACTAGATCCTCAATCAAAGCAACAGGAATATAATGCAATGAGAATTTATATCTCCAAAAACAACYTTAAAAAAGAATCTTTACGACACTCTCAATTTACATGGTTTCATATTTTTATCAAAAAAAAAGCTTTTTTAGTAGTATTTACATTAAGGAGTCAAAATACCAGCCACAACTTAATGCCAGTGATCATGACTTGTAACCAAATGACTGGCACGGATACCCATACATATCTCAGTGTCACTTATAACCAAGCRACAGAGGAGATTGCAAAACGGACAGAACATATCCCTCAGTACTAGTAATCAAAATATAAGTGTTTTCTGCAGTTTTCATGTTAATGAGTTGTGAGGAAAAGGGACCATTTCTGCTCTTTTTTCCTGTATTAATTCTGAATTTTCTTCCCATGTTGTGCAGAGCACTTGGTRACTGTCCCCTTAGCAGTGGCTCTCATGTGTGTCGCTGCTAGGGAAGCTGTTTAGACACACAGCAACACAACACACAAAAAAACAACTTTCTCTAAAGTAGGGAGGAGAGAGGCAAATGATTTTCATGGAGCCATTTATTTTGGTATTTACTGAAGGCAATGGATGCCTCTCACAGGGAAGCCAGACACTCAAAAAGGATAGTGATGATACTGTATTTYCTGTTCGAGTTCCTTCACTAATTTTGGTGACTATAGAAATACCCATCCATTACTGTTTCAAAATAGCTTATTCCACGTGAATCACCCATCATCTTAGTGGAGGTCAAGGGTAAAATATCTCAGTAAAGTCGTCTTCCTGTAAAACTACACTGAATTGAGAAACTTTACCAAAAAAAAAAAAAAACAAAAAAAAAACCATACAGTGCTACCCTGTGGCTCTGGACAGCAGCAGCAAACACACCATTCAGACAAATGAGGACCTAGAAAGCTGCACACCTTATATGAATTTTCTACGGCCATTCTGCAGGCTGAAGAAGCCAGTCTGCCACATTTCCATCAGCCCTTGGACTAGCACAGAAACCCCCTGGGTGAAACAACTCATCTACACGGAGCTTACGCGGCCTCTCTCCCCGCTAATGCTCCGTTAGAGGGGAGACAGCAGCACGTGYGAAGGTCCTGAAGGAGGTTTGTCAGCAGGGAGTGCAGCCCACGAGCCCCTTGCTGTTAGGAACCTGGTGTCACTTCAAAATACTCCCAGTTTTACAGCTAAACAAGTGCTCCAAAATCTGAGGGATTTCTTAGAGCAGTTCACGCACATACGAGGAAACCTATCCTTCACTGTATAAACTCCCCAAGATGCATTAGAGATGCTTTAGTTTTGTCATTTTTTAATGCCTCCAGTTATGCTCCCACACTGCAAGAACATTACTTGCTGCTAAATATCACTGAGTACTTAAAAGGCTTTAAAATTAGTCACAAACTAACAAAATCTAAGGAATAATAATGAGAGATGCCTTTTCTGAAGAACAAATCTTCCAGTGCTGGAAGGATTTCATTATCACAAATACAAGAACCGTTTTCAAAAGCACAGGTACACACCAGCTCCCTAATAATCTAGGGTTGACTGATGCTGAACGGTGCCAACACTTTAAAACGGCTCTTCTTTCTCCCCGGCAAAACTACCTAGAAGTCAATTCACAGTAATTCACCCAGTTACCACCATAATTCACAGCAATTCACCCAAATGACATGAGTTGGGCCAAGCAGAGCATGACTTTGGYAATCATGGCTACCACTAACTTTCTACAGCTATCTCTTTGCATATATTTAAGACTTTCTCCCTATTTCCCTCTCAGACAAAACCAAAATTGGTCTAATAAGCAAAGTGCTGTTTTAAATAAATTTTTTTTTTTAAAAAAAAAAAAATCCTTTTTTATCTTGAGACAGATGCTTAGCTGTTCATTAACAGTCCTGACATTTTTAAATCCTGATATCCCTTGACATATCTCAAAGGTTACACAACTAGTCTGGCATCCATCTTCTCCCCACAATCGGGTATTATGCAGTCTTTATAACAGAGCTATTTGTCTCAGATTTAAATGTTTCCCACAGCTAGAAATTTATCTGGAGCATTAAAAATAAAAGCATGTTCCACAGAAGGCTAAATGTGTTTTGAACATGTACATAATCTGGTATCAAGCTACACCTGGTGATTTATAGCACCTTTCTCCAGGCTCTATTATAAATGAAGCTACCCTTGCCAAACAGTGTAATTATTATAAGGTACAATCCACTTCCCATTTTAGAGCGCATACTTTGAAGGTTTATCACAATCATCTTCATCCACCCTCTTTGACAACAGTTCACCAGCCATCAAACAGGATTTCTTACTCCTTGTAACTTCGGGAAACAAAAGGACAAAATTTCTTATCAGGTTTAACAAACTTGCTAGCCCAGCTGTCAGTCACTGGCATGTTCAAATACAGCACTTTTCTTCCTGCTCATGTGATAAAATACGCAGAGATATCAAAATCACCCAAGTTCTGTATAATTTTGTCGCAAATACTTTGCTGTTGGACTAACCACAAGATATCGAGCACTAGACGCTGTATTAGCAAAACACGCGCGGCAGCAACACAGAGGAAAACAACCCATTGAGGGCACACAAGGGACCTTCCCAAAAGGGCTCCTCCTGATTTAAGGCACAAGGGGGATTTTTAAGGTGCTCAACAGCAGGGACTTCACTGGTGTTAAATCGGAGCCCAGTATGGGATTACATAACACGATGCCCACACATGAGGAGCCTGAACCCAACGAGACAGGAAATACCTGATGTTGGAAACATTAACCACCTACTTATTGCTACAAATACCTCCAATAATGAATCCTACAGCCCAGCACGTTATCCCTTCCAACACACAATAAAAGAAAATCAGGCTATAGTCCCCAAAACTCACTACATGCAGCACAAGAGATTAAAATAAGCAAACAACCAGTCCTCAGCCTGCGAGGCGCACATGTGAAAAACGGTGTCCGTTAGGGTAGGGCTTAAACRGCCTTTAAACGAATATCCGCCTGGTTTGTTGAATATTCCGGACACTTTGGCCGTTGGGGTTTCCACCTGGTGCTCAGAGCTGCTGTGGGAGGGAGCATGTGCAACCGACCCACAGCCTTTGGGTGGGCAAGGAGCACATTTAAAAGTAAAGATACCAGAGATCGCAGCAGAGCCACCCACACGCCTRAAGTCCCCGATTCCTCCCAAAGTGGTGGCAAGGCCTGGAAACCAGCTCCCAGGGAGGGGAAGGAGAACAGAAACACACACGGAYGCCCAGCAGCCCCGGGAACTCTCCACGGCCGCAGTGCTGAGGGCGCCCGAGGGGGGACAACTCCGCGACAGCCTTCCCGAGGACAAATAACACCAGAATGAATAAAAACACATAAATTAAAAAAAAAGAGAAAAATAGAATAAATAAAAATTAAAAATCAATAGAAAAGGTAAATAAAATAACTAATAAAAATAAAAGAAAAAATTAAAAAAGAAAAAATATACGATAAATTATAAACAATAACAAATAACAAAATGAATAATAAATACGCATATAAATACATGAAATAACTAGTAGCACAAGGAAATAGAGGCAGAGTAGCGCTGGGGGCGGCACCGCACGGCGGCTGCCCCGTTTCACCTCGGCCTACCCGCACCTGGGCGAACCGCTGGGCACACGGGCATAACGAGCCGCCCCGGGGGACTCCCGGGACCCCGGCACCTTTCTGGGAACGGTCTAAGGGGCCGGGGCTGGCCGAGCCGCGGAGTGCGGGCGGCCCCGGGGCGGCCCCGGGGCGGCCCCGGCACGCGCAGGACCGCGGCAGGGCCCGCTCGCCGCTGCGGTGCCACCCGCGGGCCTCCGCTGGGGCCAACGGCCGCAACGGGGGAGGGGGCGCCGCCCCGCGCCGCGCACGCGCACCCACCGCTCCCGCCGCCGCCTCCATCTTTCCACGTCGCCCTCGCGCGCGGCCCGCGCGCCACGGAGAGGGAGGGCGTGGCGCCCGCGTGGCCACGCCCCCGGGTGCGGCGCGGGGCACGCCGGGAGCTGTAGTGCCGCGGGGCGCGCTGGGAAGTGTAGTGCCCTAAAGAGCTCTAGGTCGTTCCGCACGCGGCGCGCGGCGAGGGCCCCGGTCGCTCGCTGACCCCCCCGAGGGTGGCCAAATCCTTCCGTCGGTCTCGTTTCTTCTGAATAACGGCATTCCCTCACCTCAATCCCGTTTCTCATTTAAATCCCCAATCTCTATTTCTTTTCAAAATTTTGCTCTCTCACGTGTTTTCCTTCTGCACGTTTTTTAAGCGTGAATCTGCTCAGTTCTGTGCATCCTAGCAGATAGTCTCCTGTAGCTCTGCCCAGGCTCCGGCAGCAGAAACAGGCGCTTGCCACTTCCGTCTGCTTTTATTATTATTGTTATTTTGCCTATCTGATGACAACACAGTTAGAAGGGAATAGAAGAAACACAAATCTCCTGCCAGGACTTTAAGTGAAGCTCCTTATTCAGGAAAGTTTTACAACGCAGATTACTCGTGTTAATGTTTAACTGCAGCTAGTGAAAGTAGTGAGCCACTCCAGCAGAAAGCACAGACAGAGCCATTTCACAATCAAAATGACATATTTGCACGGGCTGCTTTATGCTAGTTCAGAGCCAGAAGTTGAAACAAACTACAACGCAATCCATTATCTGAGTTCTTTTCCTTGCTACTGATGCATTTCCTTGCATAATATTCCAAATAATTCTGTAGAGTTTATAAATCAGCTCCTTACATTTGCTTTATTAGTGAAGGACTGAATCTAGGATATATAAAGCTGTCAAAGGGCATTTTGAAGTGCAGAGATGGCAAGGACCTGCTGGTGCTGTCTGGAGGCTGGCTGGGGAGCGAGCCCATCACTGCTGACAGGCTGGGGTCCTCATGCTGCTCCCTTCCTGTGTTCACAAGCAGGTATCCCTTGTCACAAAGTCACTGCAGCAGGGGAAAAAGCATCCACAAGTCAGGAAACAAGACATCTCAGCATAGAGCCCTTTACTGCAAAATGTTAAAGCTCTTGCTTTACCCTTTATGTTCACGCTTGTTTTGCTCGTGCTGTTAAACATCTCACTCCAAAGCTTCAGCATTTTATGAAACGCCTACCCCTTTCAGGCAATGGCTTAGGTTACCTGCTCCATCACAGGAAGCACAGCTGAAGGGACAACCTATTTTTAACAATACTTAAAAGCATAAGAAAGCATCTACGATCATCTGCAAAGCTGTGGTGACCCTTGATTTCTGCACCGCTGCAGAAGATCATGTTGGGCCTTGCGCTCCCTTCAGGGTATGGCCTCAGTTCTGCAGGGGACCTTTCTCAGTCTTTTTTCCTCCTCATTCCTTACAAAGACAAAAGCTGATTTCAGACCCTCAAAAGTTCTTGGCTTTCAGACTAAGAGCATAAACTTGGAAATGATTAATAAGGAGTTTATTGTTCAGGAAGGGGCAGAGAGCTGGCTGTTTTAGAAAGCCTAATTTGTCACAGGGAGGGCTGCATCAACCTTTAACCACTTCAAGCTCTCATGAAGAGGGTGTCATCCCTTGCAACAGCCTGGGTGAAATATCTAAAACTAGGGAGGACACAAACAGGAAAAGGGTGCAACTTATCTCCCTACCTCCCATTTCCTACTCACTCTTTTCTACTATACAACATACATGAGAAGTTGCAAGAACACACAATTTTGTGATCTTTTGTGCATAAATTACACCACATGGGCATGCTCAAAATAACAAAATTGGGTTTTATTATCACAACCAGTACTTCACTAGTAGTGAGAGCTACCCTAGAAAGCTGCTTCTGGGGTATATTGATCAGAAGAGGTTTATGACAATGCAAAAAGCTGGTTAAACAGTAATGCAAAATGTACTTCCCAATAGACTGACTCTCTAAGGGAGAGAGAGGAGTGTTAGGCAAGATTGGACAAGAAGTTTTCTGTAATTCAACTCATTACCAGAGTCAGAAAAACAATGATCCAATATTCACCTGTGAAAACTGCATACCAATTCATAGAAGACATGAGGAAAAAAAGGCTACTGGTAGGAAGCAATACAACATCTCGCTAAAGATGCCAGATAAGCATCAACTCAAATATTAATAACATTGCAAGGTATCTCCGGTCACTCTGGTGGGCAACATTTTAATATGTAAAGAGACTGTGAATGCACCCAAAGACTTATCTATCTTGCCACCAGCATCATTATAACACCCTCCAGGTATTACTCATAAGACTCTAAAGAAAATGATAAATCCTAAATAGCAATCCAAAATTGTTGGAATGTTTTTAATATTTTAAAGAACTCTCCAGTTTGCTGTAGAGAACAAAACAGGGATTATCACTCCTATTTTTATGCAGAATGGCTTCTAAAAATGCTTCATAATCACACTGTTGAGCAGAGAGGCAAGTCAATGTCAAAATATTTCTCCCCACAATGAGGCTAAGTTGGATTTGCCAAGTTCACTTTCTTTATCACAAAGTATCAAAAAAAAGTTTTATAACATCCCTCCTTATAGCTTGGGCCCATCTACATGTTTTCAAGCTGTCCATTTACTACTCTACATTTTTATTATTCAGAAGCATAAAAACAAACAATGAAGCAGCTTATTTTTAAATAAAGTCCTGGTTTATTATAATTCAAGTTATACAACTATGTTAACAAGATTTTAGCCATTTTTTAAAGACACAGAATTGTATCATTTTAAACCACTGCAATAGAATATAAAGCAACAGTTTTCCCATATCATGCCCTTGCACCTCCCATTCCGGAAGGGAAGGCACAATATTTCAAGAAAAAAATGAGGAATGGAAGTATCAGATCAAGACTTTCTGCTTGTAATAAGCAAAGTAAATTCCGCATATAGCATAATTCCACATATTTCACATAATCATCTATATTCTTCATAATTTGCCCATAATATTTATGTTAATTTATGCAATTCGTAATTCTTTAGCAACAGCAGAAATAGCTACAGTTCTTAAAGGGAAAGCCTGAAGTACTGCACTAGCAGCCAGTGAAACTAAGCAGCAACACAATCATCTTCCCAAGCTAAATTTATTAATAAATTAGTTAATCCAAACTCTAATCATGCCAAATAGGTTACAGAAGAAAAGTATTTTCAGTGAGGAAAGTAAAGAATAATTTAAGACAGTTTTCAAACATTTTAAATAAGAAAACTGTCAGTTGCCATTATAGTAGCAGAAGAAACCCTCTCCTAAAGTGGTAAGGGTTTCCATTAAGCTAAGATGTGCAAAGAAAAAAGAGGTATCTAAATGAGAGAAATGTCACCAGTTCATAATGGACACGTGGGAGAAAACACTTGTGAATAAATTCCTTTAATCTGTTTTCTTGTCAGAAACATCTGTGGCTCCCTTTGCAGCAATTCCATTTGCAACTCCATTACTTTCAAACTGCAAATAAAAGACAGCAGCATTAACAGGATGTCAAAATAAAAAGGACTTCATATCAAGAAAAATAACATCTATAACATCTAATTGGTAACAAAAGCGATTTCTGGAATCAAAGCCACTGATTTACAAAGAAATTTGTAGCGAGAATCAATGATGATTTGGGGGAGCAGAAGGAAGATTTACACATAATTTTTATTTTAAGATAAGAGGTGAGAAATGAAGACAGAATACATACAAATCTTCCAAAATGACATATATTTTGTTAGAAGACGTACTAATACCTGCACCATTTAAATGCAGGAAACGTTTTCCCACATTAGTAGCAGCAGCACTGCCTGAAGAGCTTTTTTTTTTTTTTTTTTTAATTCTGCTTCATGCAACTACTGTGATTTATCAGTTATCCAACTTTTCACTTCTCTGAAAGAATAGCCAGTCTCTCTATGTATATATTTTAACCGATCTGTATGTATAACCAAGCTGTTTCAGAAAACAGAATTCCCATCTACAGCCTCCCTGAAGCGGTCCTGGCAGAACTGTCCTTCCCAGTTAGATCAGTACCAATAACCTTCCTTTTTGTAAGAAAGTAACCATAAGAACATCCATAAACACCCATCTATACCTCCCTACATCTTCAAAACATTCGAAACACACAACCTGAACTACTGCTGGGCCCTTAATCTGAGGTTTGCGATGTTAACGCATTAATCTTACCTTATAAATTCCAGGCTCATCCTCCTGATCTCTTTTTATGGCTGAAGGTACCCGTGGGTTTCCAGTGCCACCTCCATGACCTTTTTTTGTGGCTGTTGTTTCTTGCACAGCTTTCTTGGGCCATACGCGCTTAATAAAAGGTGCGATAACGGGATAAATGTATGGCTCAAGGAACTTCTTATAGACCCAGAGGAGAATTGGAATGACAATACAAGGAATGCACACCATGGTTTGCTTTTGTCCTACAATAAAGCTGTTGAAAAAGAGACAGGAAGAAAAATAAAAAGAACAGAATGATGGATCTTGCTATCAGCTAAGAAAACAAAACCTTCCTTAATGAGTAAGGATTCTAGCTAATACTTAAATTTATCCGATTCTTTAATAATAGATGGTTAAAGTTTAAAAAAAACAGTCGTTCTTCCTTGAGAACAGCTTTATGCTTTCATGTCATAAAGTCCTCAGCAACACTAGGGGCAGCATTCTTCAGATTTTAATAACTTTCTTCAAGACAGCTTGCTATTAATTCATCATCTATTCAGCTGGAACTGAGAAAACAAGGTCCAGAAAATAGACTGGTTTTTTGCTTTAACCTCACTAAAAATTTTAAGCATTGTGCTACAGATATTAAGCCTGTTCTTACTATAATATAGCTTAGGGCTAGATCATTTTGCCCCTGTCATTTCTGTTCTGGGTGAAATTAAGCCATTCAGAGCACTCCAATGGCTCGCTACCGCTGAAAGACAGGTTGTGAGAAATTCTCCTCTTCTCCTCACATTCTGGCTGTGCTGCTTCCTCACCCTCACACACAGTTTGGGAGACACTTGGCCTTGCTGTGATACTTTCAAGAGACTAAACCTTTGTAAAGGAGCTCATCTCTCTCTCTCAAAAGCAGAAAATCATCTCCCAAAATAGTAGCCTGATGTCTGCCATTAGAAAACCAGAGACTGCACCACTGCAGGGACAGAAAGAGGACAGCAGGGCCAGAACTACTTGATAGCTCTGCTGCTCCGTGCAACTTGGCCCTTTGCTTTTGTCCTGGCTCAGCTCGTGACATCTGACTTCTCTCATGAAGAAGCAAAAAAAAAGTTTTCCAAGATCCCCTCAGGGAGCCTGAAGAGGCAGGAGGTAAATATACTTCATTTGGGATCATCATTTAACTTTGCTTAAACTGTCCTAGAGACTTATAGCCTCAGGCCTAGGGGAAGAACAGAATATTGAGTTCCAGCTGAATCTGTACTTTTGTACAAATATCCTTATGGTTTTTTCAAGGTACCTTTACAGGAATCAATCTCTGGGAACATATAAATGAGGCAAACCCACTAAAGCCAGCAATTCAGTGAATTCTCTCAGGCAAAATCTCCCATACACTAACATTTCAAGAAGACACTGAGCATTTACCCACCAACTAAAGCTTCTAAGGAGAACAACATGGATGATCACTGAACTATGAGGAAGGGCTTTGACAGGACATTTCATCCCAAGACTCCAGAGTGAAAATATACCATATTTCAGCCAGAAACTGGGGCAAGACACAGAAAATAGCACAAGAGCTCTAACACATTTAGATACTGGTCCCATTTTTTTCTTTCTTGGTTAACAGACAACTCATTTTTAGAGTGTGGGAAGCATGAAAGGGCAAACTGGCACATTTCTGTAGCAAACTTATATCTTTGTGGCACCAGCTTTTGCTTATTTTTGTACAGACACCACTCGAGGGTCAACAGGGAACACAGGCCTCACGGGACATGCCCAGGCACTGCTCTTTGTCCCCAACTGTTCGCACAAAGCCACCGGGCAGTTACTGTCCTAGAACAGTGTGGGTGTGGGGCAGGATGCAGACAAAAGCTTTTTCTCCCCTTCACAAAGGCTGAATTGCTCTAGAAGGGCCAGGTAAACGCGTCGGGACAGCGCTCACGCCAGAACATTCCCAGGAGCCCGTTAACCTCCCCTCCCTAATCGGGGGAAAAACCGGGATGGTGGGGATGGTGCAGCTCCCTCCCCGCAAAGACTAGCCGTGACGGAAAAAAAGTGGAAATAAATAAATAGATAGGTAAAACGAGGCTGTCAGGAGGAGAAATGCTCCGCCCCAGCCCCGGCCTCACCTCAGGTGACGGCTCCGCGCCGGCAGCAACCCGCCAGCCGTAACGGCTCCCCCGTCTCTGCGCCGCACCGGAAGCCGCCTCACACGCTTCCGGCCGGCGCGTCACGGGGGCGGAGGCCCTCGGAGCCAATGGGAAGAGGCGGCGGTCGCGACACGTGACTCAGGCCCCGCCCTCTCGCGGCCCGGCGGCACCTCCCGGCTCCGCGCGGAGGCTGAGCCGGCTGCCGTAGCAGAGGCGGCGGGAAGCGCGCGCCAAACTCCGCCCGGCTTCCCAGCGGCAAGCTGGAAAACCCCTGGGATTCAACCCGCAGCCCGAACTGCTTCCAAAGCACCACCGAAATAACGAAACCCAGAGGACCCGGCGAGCGAGACAAGGAGCGGAGCCGCAGCGTGAATCTTTTTCTGGTTTATTTATGTACATCTGCAGTATTGCTTTTACTCCCGGGCCATGAGCTTTTGCTTCTTCAGCTTCTTCTGGGAGATCTGAAAAACAAAAAGCAACAGTGCAAAAGGGGCACCTTGCAGAACAAATTCTAGGACACAGCACAATGTTTATAGGTTATTAAGTTACATATTGAAAAATATACCTAAATTTTAGCGAAATTTATAAGAATTTGTCAACTGAATTATCTGAAGAGCCCATCGCCTTCCGACATTAAGGCAGCCACAGGGAGTCCATCCACACCTACATTTTACAGCACGAACAGGGAATGTCCTAACTACCCCAGTGAAAATAGACACACAAATACTCTTGTGCCGGTGGATCATCCACACACATCGTCCTCTGCAGACACCCAGGAATCGTTCCAGGTGCAAAGGCCCTCTGTGCAGCACTAATCACTGACATGAACGTCTTCTCAATGCTGTATTTACAAGACAGGCAGGTTGCTCAGAAATACGTATTTTTTTTTCACGGGCATTCCAAAGGTGTCCTAAGATGGTCATCACAGCAACCATTTTGTTTTAAAAAAATGCCAAGTACTAAAATTCCAGTTTCTTGACAACAACATTTCAAGAAACGAGACATACACAAAAAAAAAAAAATCACACTACAATTCTTCCTACCTTTTTCTTTTGAGCAACTTCTTCTTCTGGTTTTGGAACAATCTGCTCCTTCTCAGTGAGGATCATCTCGATGTGGCAGGGGGAGCTCATGTAGGGGTTGATCCTACCATGGGCTCGGTAGGTTCGCCTGCGCATTTTGGGAGCCTTGTTCACCTGGATGTGTTCAATCACCAGAGAATCCACATCAAGACCCTGAGGGGAAAAATACATACGACACGTGACATATTTTCCAAAAATAAGCAATTTCTCTAGCAAAATCTTGAATTATCAACTTGCCACATCCTTCACTGCTGGCAAAGATCTCATAGTATAACTCACAACATCACAAAGCAAAAAAAAAAAAAAAATCATTAAGCAGAAGCATCAAGTAAAGCTTGATGTAAAAAAAATGTAATCACAGAATACCTTTCCAGCTGTCACTATGACTCATGTTCATGACAGTGAAGATTCTACTTCATAATGATTCCAAAGGTGTCCCAAGACAGTCATCACTGCCATCAGTATTGCCAAGTTTGAACACCGAGTACATTACAAAGACATAAATTAAACAGGAGCAAACAGATTATTTTGTTCAAGAGATTTAGCACACACTTGCTCCAAGTAGTTGATAAGAGAATTCATGACCTAGCTATCAATTAAGAGTTATCCCTTATATTTTATCTTGAAGAACACATACAACATCTGAACAAAGACAGTAACCTAAATTTTCTGACTGACTAAAGAATTCAGAGCTTTGGGCCCCGTCTGGCCTTTGATTTTTGAGCCACTGTCCCCAGTACTGCTGACACAGAGAAGCATATGCAAAATCTGCATTTATTACGACCTACTTAACCTACCTTGAGCTCAGCATTGCTCTCCGCATTTTTGAGCATATGCAGCAAGAACTCTGCACTTTTCTTGGGCCAGCGTCCCTGTGTCCAGCCCCACTGCTTGGCCTGGAAGAAAAACAGTTTTCAGCTTTTTATCCTGGCTACAACATTAACTGTTGCATTCTCTTTTGCTGAGATTGCTCAGAAAACAAAATTCTTTTCACATTTAATCCAAAGGTGTCCTAAGAAAGTCATCACAGCAATCAGATTCAGCAATTCAACTTCTCACACAACATAAATAACCCTTTGCAGCTGACATACCAAAATTATCTATTTACTATTACCTGGTGCTTTCCACAGAAAATTGCAACCTGTCATGCTGCAGTGTTTCATATTTGTTACACAGAACCACAGAGATTTTCCTATGTTTCACCAACACTGACAGAGCATTCCCAGGACAATCTGAGTTTTTTTTTTTTTTTTCTTTTTCTTTTTCCCGTCCTCTTTAATTAATCACCCAAGCATCCTTCCTTTCTGTGTTTTCCCCTCAGACCTCACCTGGGCACATCTACCAACTCCGCCGTTGTAGCGACGGAAGGGAACGCACTGCTTCTTCAGCGTCACATCCTTCAGGTACTTGGTGGCCTTGCGGATGTGCATGCCCTTGATGGCCTGCGCAGTCTCACGTGTGTTCTAACCAAAACAAAGCAAGAAAAGCTTCTCTCAACAGTCATTTCCAAATTAATACTGTAAGCAAAAGCACTTTTGCAAAAAATCTGGGTTTTGCCCCTACGTGCATCTGTGATCTTTGTATGACTTCCATTATTTATTTTGTTACCCTGACATGCTTTCGTTTTTAAAGAGTTATACCATTCCAAACACCAAAAGTAAACCCGTGTGCTTTTAAAACACCTTCTCGCTTATGGTAGGTCCTCTTCATCCACTAAACCAAAGCCCCAGAGACTGAAAGATAAATTCCTGCTAAAATTTCTCACATGGCCCCTCATAAGAAGCAATAGGAAAACAAACAAGCTACATTGATCCAAATTTGTGTGACAGTTATGAGGAGAGAGAAAAGAAACAGCTTGAAAAGGAAAGGCAGGAGTTAGGTTAACACTGCTCAGGACCGCATGCTAAATGCAAAAAAAGTAATTTTAATCATATTTGAACACGGTAAGGTCACAAACCAAAACAAACCAAACATCTTAAGAGGCTTTTCACCTGCAATATTTTGCAGGTGAATATTTTGCACCTGCAATTTTCACAGCCCTTTGCAGAAAAGTATCTGAGCTTAGCCCAGATTTACGTGATTAATCCCAAAGTTCAACTGCTTTCTAAAGAAATGTCATCATTCATATGCAGCCCTCCTGCAGAACACAGCCATACTTCTTGTCCTACAGTTAAATCAGATTAGTAGGAAGATCCTTCGAAACAACCAAAAATGAAAAATAAGACAAATCAAACACATCACTAATCAGATGCTAGGCCAATTCTTACTGCTACGAACCCTGCTATCAGCTTCTCTACTGTATTTTTTATCTGAAAGTGAGCTTCCTAGCATCCTTGTTTATTTAACTTATTCCTGTGGATAAATACAACTTACAAGCAGCTTAAACAAGCCTAATCCATACCCTTTGCTACCACACTGCAGTAACTGACAGACGCAAGAAAAGGGCCATTCCTTCTACAACCCTCATTTGCTTTCCCCACGTACCTTGAAATGGACCCGCAGGTTGGAGCCCCGCGACTTGCATGCTGCGGAAGGAAAACACAAAGGTTTAAACCGAGAACCCCAACAGATCCAGTGAGGCTCCCCCCGAGCAGACATGAGAAGTGACTCACATTTCGTGGGGTTCTCCGGGTCCAGGGAGTAGCGGACCATTTTCGGGGGTTCTACTGTGGGAAAACAGCAAAGAGGAAAAAAAAAAGTTTTAGACGCCTGACGYGCACATTTAAAACTGTGACTATTCAGTCCCTGCAGAGACCCGAGGGAAGGAGCTGCTCAGAAACTGCGTTATTTTCACGATTAAATCCAAAGGTGTCCTAAGAGCGTCATCACCGCGGCCGTTCCCCAGGGCCTAAACGCAACCTCCCCCCACTCCCACTCCCACTGCAGCCATCTCGGTCCTTCCCCAGCGCCATCCCCGCAAATACCGATGGCGGCCGGCGAGGCAGCCCGGCGGGAGGACCCCTCGCCGCCTCCCTAGGGCGCCCGCGACGGGATGGGGCGGCGCGGCGGCGGATGAAACGCGGATGAGGCCCGCACCGAAGGCCGCGCCCGCCATGCCTCCCTCACCTCAGGGCCGCGGCAGGGAAGAGGAAGCGCAGGGGCTGCCGGGAGGCGGCTGAGGCCGCGCGTTCTCGCGAGACGTGGCGGGGGCGGAAGGGGAGGAGGAGGGAGGGTAGGGTAGCGGCGGGGCGACGCCGCGCGCGACGTCCGGAGGATGTAAATATAATAAAAATAGTAAAAATAAACCGTGCCTGTGAGTATGTGCGTGTGTCACTGTGTACACGTGTGTGTGTGTCCGCGCCTGGGGCGGCAGGGCCGCGTCTGTGCGGTGCTTTCCTCCTCCCCGCGGCCACGGTGGGGACCTTTCAAAATGGCGCCGTCCCGTGAGGAGGAGCGCGGCTGGATCCCGGCAGTGCGGGAGGCTGCGGCCGCCGCGGTCCCTCCCGCGCCCCCCGTGGCTCTGTTGGAAGCTCCTGGGCCTTCTCAAGGACCTTGTTCACGTCCTCGGGGGCGGCACAGTCTTGAAGGGGGCCGTTCTCTCGGTGCAGTGTTTTGGGATGAAAGCGCGGTGCCCTGTCCCTTAGGTTGTTGCAGGAAGGCTTCCCGCCCCCCTGCACATTCCTCATGTGGCACACCGTGCTCTGCACCCACCATGGGTGTTACATAGACGGGTGCCATAGGCGCTCTACACACACAGGTCACCGGCACAGCCCGTGGCTGGAGGTACCGGCAGCTCTCTGAAACCGCCCGCACCGCCCCGGGGCTCCGCGGCGGCGGCTTCCAGCTGCAGCCCCGCTCGGAGCGTGTGCCGGGGCAGCCTGGTGGGACCGCGAGCCTCGTCGTGGGGAGCGGTGCCGTAGACAGCAGCTCGCAGGCCTGCGGGGCGCTCCGTGCGGGTCCCAAGGGTGGTCGCGGCCCTCAGCCTTCCGCCTCCCCTTGCACGCTCCGTGAAGCGGGCGCCCTCCCGCCCCGTGGCTGCGCAGCTCGTAGGTGCGTTTCCTTCTGCGCGCGGCAGATTGAACACAGCGAGACGCCCGTGCTGCGCCGCCCGCGTTCAGCGGCATCTCACCGGTAGGTGACTCGGCCCCGGAGCGCCACATCTGGGAGCACCGCAGGTGACTGCAAGGCCTCCAGCCTCCCCAGGCCAGCGGGGGAGCCGGGCACAGGCTGGCTCCGCACGGGACCCCATCCCCATCAGGGAGGCTGGTAGAAGGTGGCCGTGAGGGACCTGGGACAGGGCAGCGTCCCTGCTGAGAGCGCGTGGAGGTCACGGACTCACAGAGTGCTTAATGTTGGAGGGACCTCTAGGGATCATCCAGTCCAACCCCCTGCTCCAGCAGGGACACCCAGAGCACAGGGCACCCGGTCACATCCAGGTGGGTTTGGAAGATCTCCAGAGCAGGAGCCTCCACAGCCTCTCTGGGCAGCCTGTTCCAGGGCTCCGTCACCCTCACARCAAAGAAGTTCTTCCTCCCACGGAGATCTTTGCAGAGCGCACACGAAGAACAGCTTCCACGCYGCTGTTTCTGGTCCTTGATGGAGTGCACAGGCACAGAGAACACGGGTACCTTTCCCGTCATTCTCCCCAGACGATGCCGGCCAAGCCGACAAGAACATTTTTCTGCTTGCACGCTCGCCCCGTTGCAGGGCTGTGGCATCCCAGCTATGCTGACTGAGGAGCGGTTTTTCTTGGCTGTTAGTCAGCACCGATGAACCGGAAAGCTCGTAGCCTAGATGGGGCCTTGGGGAGGTCATGACGCAGCACAGACGATCCCCAAATAGATCTGTTTGTTGCTGGAGACATCGCTCCCAAATGTCAGATGTGATTAAACCCGATGGCTAATTAAGGAATGTCAGTGGTTTATGTCAGTACATTTGCAMCAGATGTGTGGCTGAGTGAACAAGRAAGTAGCCTTGGCRGATCCCGCGCTGTGCAGGGAAAACACCCGGTTTATTCAGAGGAGACTAATATTGTTGGAGCAAAGTCACGGCCTGGCCAGTTTTATTAACCCCCGGTTCAAGGCCAGCGCTGTTTGCAAATCGCAGTTCAGGCCTGGAGCCTACAGGAAGGAGCAAGTCCAAGAGCTACGGCTAGATGGCASCTTAGGATGAGAGTAGAGAGCGGGACGGCACACAGGGCGGAAAAGCAAAGCGTACTGAAAGTTTGCACCGAAACAATTCATCTTCGAGGGCTTACGGTGATATTTATCACAGTGTGATTCAAAAAAAACCCAAAACAAATACTTATTTGTAGGCAATATTTTCCATTTTAGACTGTATTTGAAACTAGAGCTGCTCGGGAAATTTAACAATAGCAGTTCAGTAAAACTGAAACATTTCTTGGAAGTGATACCCAGCTACAGCAAAAYGTTCATCAGGAAAAGCTCTCAAAATGGGGCCTTTCTGAATGGTCTGTTTTGGCGGCCAGGTCCGTCCCCGACACGACAGTGGTTGGGGCTCAGCTGTGGGTTTAAAATGAGCAAGATCTCACTGCCCACTTGAATGCYCTGACCACCAGGCTATTTTGGATCTCTTGTTTAGCACTGAAAAGCCCCAAAGCTTTGAGGCCRTTACTTCACTCTGATGGTCAGAGGAAAATATTTGAACTATCACAACTATTCATGTGGCTGGAAACTGCAGAGCACTGATTTTGCCTGCAGCTCCATCCACCTGTCTGAAAAGGCACCTTTGGYTTCGGTTCCAAGGAGAAGCCTTCTGCAGAGTCTCCGAGTAACCTGTACGCACCGATCCCAGAGCAGTGGAACCCYGGAGCGCGGCTGGGTTGCAGCAAAACACTATTTTCCACTTGGCAAATGAAATTCCTATGAAAAAGAAAAAAAATCAGATCCCATGTTCTCAAGAACGCACACCAGCTCTTGCCTGTGGCTGCTTAAGTCGAGATGCTCAAGATCGGTTTTCACCAATCAGCACTTCCATCCCCCATCATCTTCCACGGGATTAGAAGCTGCTCGGCACACAGGGCGCTCCCGGAGCACATAACATTCCCAGCAGAGATGTGAAGGAGGGTCTGTGCTGTGAGGATACGCACACAGAAGCCTTTCCATGCCACGCATTRCTAGAGAAAAATAAATGAAACGCTGTCCCCTCTGGGCTCTCGTGACTTCAAGGGAGAATACATTTGTACGGAAAAGRTTTTGGATATGACTTCAAAAACATTATTTGGGTTTCTTCCCGCTTTATTTTCCTCCTCTGTGAAGTGAGAACAGTCACATTTCCAGATGTTAATAAATTGAAACCAATAAAAACTGTTTGAGGGCGTCCAGCACTACCCGCACTGTGAGCGCCTCCCCTCGCGGCCCATGAAAATTCCCTCTTCCCTTCCGGATTTCTGCTCTCTGCTCCTTGCCTGTCTCCAGGTGCTGCCAGGGAGGTAAACCAGCGTTTCCCTGGGAAGCACCGCCTGGGCCCTCACGGAGGTTTGCCCAGGGGAGTCCCCCAGCGCACCCGCTGCCTTGGGGCTCAGCTTACGTGAGCTGACTCGAAAGAAGCGTTGGGATCCTAGGCAGAAAACTCAAGCATCTGAAATGACGTTCCTGAAAGCTGGATACTCCATGGGATTTTACCTTAAACTCGGTCCCCGCTCCTGCCYGTGCCACCGGCCAGGCCCGGAGGTTCAGCCCGGCTCCGTGTATGCCGAGGAACGCCTGGCTCCGGGCAGCTCGGCGGGCATTCCGAGGGCACGTCCCACCACGGCAGACCTGGCCAGGCTGCTGCTTTGCCTTGGGTGYTCCCTCCGGAGCAGCCTCCCGGGAAGGGCTCTGTCCCGAAGGACACTGGTGGCTCTCACCTCCTCCCGCGACGCGGCCGTAGGAACTGGCACTGCCCGCCTTAGCGCAACGGTGTTAGAACACACCACGTCTGCTCTCCCGCGAGGCTTGCTGCAGTGATCTCTTCTTTGTGCGGGAAAGGGAGGCAATTCCTCCCACTTCTTTAGCTGGATTCCTGGCATTTTATCTTAGAGCCCCAGGTTCTGAAGCCTAGGGGTTATATGGGGCTATCAACTATCATTCACCAAACTGTGTGTGAGTGGGTGGCTCCTTCTAGAGGTTATGCAGAAAAACTTGCACACGTTACCACCCGCTGCTCATTCAAATTGAAACCTACTGCACAGCGCTTGAGTACTGCGGGTGGGGGACACCAAGTAATTTTCTTACTTAACTATATATATACATACACAAACAATGAGAATGCTTTTGATTCCCTGGGAGTCCTCCGAAAACACGGCTGGTTCTTGGAYAGCACCCAAAGATTTCGGCACGTCGTCCTACAGCAATGGGTTCACCCACCCCTCGCACAGCCAGCTGGGAGGGAATCACTGGTTAAATAAACGGTCTATGTGCTTAATAACCTTGTAGTCTGTATTGATGCTGTGTATTCCCCTCCAGCAAACCGTTTACGCAGGTCGTCCGGGTCTATGACTGCTCGTTCATGGCTTTAATTGCCAGAAATGGATCAGCCAATCACGGTGATAAGATAACAAGCTAATAAAAACATGTAAATGAGAAATAATAAACACTATCGGGGTAAATTAAGTCCTTGGCTTACATTTGTTTTAACTTGTCTGGATTAACTGCTCTAAATGTTCTTTTGGTTAAAGGTACCAAAAACGCCCACAGTTTGCGCCCACGRTTTGGGCACAAATTGCCATACAGGTGGTTTCATTTAAACACACAAACACRAGGATCTTTCTGCTGTGTGGGTGGCTGGACACTCAAACAGGTTTCCCAGAGAGGCTGGGGAGTCTCCATCGCTGGAGATGTTCAAAACCCAGCTGGACCCGCCCTGGGCAGGGGACCGAGGGGGATCCCGCTGGAGCAGCAGGATTGGAGCAGACACCTCCAGAGGCCCCTGCCTGCCGAGACTCCTAGTCAGCACGTCCCGACGCTCCGTGTGCTCYGTGTATCACGCAACGCAGCCCCAGGCTCCATCACCCCACGCGTCCTAASCAGAACGGATCCAAGAAGGCTCCTCCTCTCTCTTTTATCACCTGCTCTGCCTCTCCGCGGCTCTGCTTGTTCCACAGCTCCCCGAGTCTGCTGACGGACCCAACTGAAGCCTGTTCTCCTCCGGGGAAACCAAGGGCTGCTCTGGGCTTGCAGCGTTTTCCTCTCTGAAATAGGCAGCCTGCCCCTTTGATCCTAAACATCGCCTCCGAGGTCATCCCTGCCCCCTTGCTTACTCACCCGTCCCTCCAAACTGTCCGGCCGCCCGCCCGGCGCTGTCGCAGCCGGCGTGACACGAGCCCCCTCCTTCGCAGCCTCCCCAGTCCCCCCAGCCTCCCCGCTCCGCTTCCCCAGCGCTGTCCTTCCYGGCACACGGGCCCGGTCACGTGCCGGCACGCAGGGGGATCACACCGGCAGGGCCAGGCTGCATCCGGCACCCAGGGATTTCCCTCTGCAGAGCCCGGGAGTCCCTGGCCGTGTCCTCCTGTGCTGCTCGTGGTGGCCCCAGCTGCCCGGAGCCACCTCCGGRCCCCGCGATGCTCCGCAGCGAGGGCAGAGCCGCTGCGGGATCCGTCCGTCCCYGGAGCGGGAGCTGCCGGGGGAACACCGGCATCGCCTGGATATCACGGCCGGGAACGCAGACACAAAGCAGTGCCCCGAGCTTCTCCTAATCAACGGCAGAGCAAACGCCTCTTCCTAATAAGATCCACACGGTCAAACAAWGCAATAAATGGCGGGGTTCAGCAATTAGGAATAAATGGCCAGAGGGGGACGCAGAGCCCTGCTGGGGAGCAGCGCTCCTGGAGACGTCCTCACTCCTTCCCATGTGACGGGTTTCCTTAACCTTGCTCGGGATGCTGAGGGAGCGACCTGCAGGAGAGGACGGAAAACTGAGCAAGGCAGGGGAAAAACAGAAAGGACGTTAGTGCCGGTGCCAGAGAAGCTGCTGTCTGAGCTGGAGGGAAGCATTGCCCTGCTCGCATCGAGGAAGGGCACAGCTGGAAAGGAGAAGGTAGAGGAAAAGTGGGATGCTGCACAGTCAGCAACACCCCGGCCCGGCTGACGTGCAGCATCGGCCTGTGCCGCTCATTCCCCAAACTGCCCCACTTTTCTCCAAAATGCAGGAAACGTTGCATAAAGCCCGAGCTCGTGGTTTAAAGCAGCAGCCGCTCACTTTTAAGAGGGAGCAGGGCCCAGCCGGGGGACGGCGGTGCCTGGGGCAGGTACCGGCGGCCGACAGCCCCGGGGAATTAGCGCCCCGCAGGAATGCGGGGATTTGCTCCTGCAGGCGCCGGGTCCCGGCCATGCCGACCATGTGCTCCCTAATAACCCCGGGGCCAGATGCCAGCAGAACCACCGCGGGACACGGGGCCATGCGCGGCTCCACGGGCCCGGCCGTAAATARGCGGCCGCAATCACGGCATCCACAGCAGGATTCCGCACCAGGGATGAGCCACTGCTCCAGCTCCCRTTTATTTCCTCTCCATTGCTTTTTCCTACCCGGAAACCCCATGGAAGTGTTGGAAYTGAGCGACGCTGCCGAAGAAATCACCTTAGCAAAAGCCAGAGGGGGGCTGCCATGGGCAAAGGGAGCTTGTCCGGGGGCATGTGCAAGAGGAAAGCCAGTCCCAACAGCCCCCGTTTTGTGCACGGGCTGCTCCAAGACCTTCGGCCTCGACGTGGGAGCCTCGAGGTCGCCTCGGTCAGGCCAGGTCCCCGGCTCCACGGTGCTCGGCTCTGTTGGAGCGCGGTGTGTCCGTGCTTCTGGCTGTAGTTTGAGCAGGGGAAGACGGTGCCAGTTTTTTGTTTGTGAAGCTGGAGGAGTGAAAGGTCAGTTTCTGCTGCCAGGAGAGCAGGGAAGCTTCTCGTTGCTGGTATGGAAGAATCCCGCTCAGTTTTGCACGCGGAGCCCGGGAGCAGAGCGAGCTCCGGGGCCGCCGCAGTCCCGCTCGGCGCTCGCCCCACGCGCTGCACTTGCACAGCGCGCCGCAGGACGCGCTTGGCTGCGCGTTAACGAGCCCGGCTGCTCCCCGCTCCTTCTCCCGCCGCTCTCCCGGCATGCTGCAGCACACAAGCAGAGCCCATCGGCTGCACCTTTTTTTCCTATCACTTCCTATTAAAATGCCCATAATTTCAGGACCGGTCCTTTTTCTTTTGCTTTTTTTTTTTTTGCTTTTTTCCCGCTTTTTCGTTCGCCCGCTCCGTGGGGCACCGGGACTCCGCTGAGGAGGCCAGGGTGTCTCCCCGCGCATCTCGCGCATCTCCCGCATCCACCGACCTCCCGGCCTTCCTCACGGCCCCATTTCCACACGTCCCCCCCCGCCGCCCGCCCTCCATTGAGAACTTTTTCCCCTGGCTCCTCCCGCTCTGACGTCACGGGAGGGCGTGACCAATGGGAGCGCCGCGCGCYGCCGGCCCCGTGGAGGGGGGGGCCCGAGCTCCGCCCCCCGCGCGCTCGCGCTTAAAGCGGGCGGCCGCGCGCCCGCGCCACTCGTGTCCCCGCCGTCCCGCTCGTGTCCCCGCCGTCCCCCGCGACATGGGCGGGCTCGTCCTGCTGCTCTGCACCGCCCTCGCCTGCTGCGCCGCGGCAGCGGCCGCTCCGCACCTGCGGGAAGGTGCGTGGGGCGCGCGGGGGGGGGGCCGCAGGTGCCTGGGGCCGGGGGGGAGGCGCCCGCGGGGCTGGGACAACCGGGCACMCCCGGGGTGTCCCCAACGTCCCTCCGCTCCCGCCGCTTGCAGGCGCGACGCCGGCGCCGCCGCGGGGGAGCCGGGAGCCGCCGCCCGCGCCCCGCGTCAGGTTCAGCCTGCGCTCGTCGCCCGACGCCGAGGACGAGGGCTGCGAGCTCGCCGTGGGCCAGCGCGGCGGCCTGCAGCTCTGCGGCTTCAACGCCACCGCCAAGACCTTCTTCATCATCCACGGCTGGACGGTGAGTCGGGAGGAGCCGCCGGGCTGCGCTGCCCGCGCGGAGCATCCCGGGCGCGCGGGGCAGCATCGCGCCTGCTTTAAATCCTGGGACACCAGCCCCTTCATCTGCAGCCTTTCAGGATGCCTTAGTGCCCGGAATAGGAACCCAATAAACGTAACTTTGGCAGTTTTCCTAAAAATGCAGCTATGGAAGTGCTGGGATGACGCTTGACCCTACAGCTCTGCAGCTCGTTGTAACGCCAGCCACGTGCACACCGTCCTCGTTCCTGCAGCTCGGGCTCCCCTCCAAAGACACCCAGGGTGGACAGTTTGGCTATCTCTCGTCTCCCGTGCCTTATGTAACCGCGTGTGGGGCATTAGGGGACTTATCAGCTCTGCCTCTGCTTATGCAAACTGAAATGCCAGGCCTGGAAAATAATTTTGCAATGCCTCAGAAATCCCGAAAGGGATCGAGGACGGGCGATAAGGGCTCGCAGGTAGCAGCGCCTCTCCCTTTGCCCTTAAAAGGCAACGAAGSTGATTGCTCGCTGTGTGTCAAACCTGTTTTTCTGACCCCATTAGTGCGGTGCGGAGAAGCTCCGCGGGGAAGCGCGGGGTGGAAGCGTGAGCGGCCGGTGCACGCGCGAGGGCAGCCCCGCGGGGCAGCAGCGCGGCGGCCCCTTAGCGCCGGGCTCTCTCCCCAGATGAGCGGCATGTTCGAGACGTGGCTGGGCAGCCTGGTGTCGGCGCTGCGGGCGCGCGAGCGCGACGCCAACGTGGTGGTGGTGGACTGGCTGCCCCTGGCCCACCAGCTCTACACGGACGCCGTGAACAACACGCGGCTCGTGGGGAGGAGCATAGCCCGGCTGCTGAACTGGCTGCAGGTAAAACGGCCCCCCGTGGGTGCGGCGGGCGGTTGCACAAGGGAGCGGGACATGYGCTGCCCCGAGTGCAAAGGCACGGGTGTAATCCTGAACCCTGGCTGAGGAAGSGGGGGAGATGGGTCTCCTGCATCTCCTCAGCATGGCTTGGGGGTGCCCGCGTGGGAGCTGGGCCCCCGGTGTGGGTGCCCCTTTGGTGAGAGGGGTGGAATGTCCTGGTTGGGGTTGAAAGGTGGGTGCTACAATTGGGGGGAAAAAGTGCCGTGCAAACATGCATATCATGGATGTGTCTTGAGAAAACATGGAGCAAAAAAAAAAACCACAGACAAAAAATGTTTGTCTCCTGTTCCCTCCTATCTAGTCCTAGAACAGGACCTCAGAGTCCTGCAGATAGGAGTTGGGCAGATGTGCTAAAAACATGAAGAAATTATTTGTTTTTCCTTACAGGAGAACCCCCTCTTCCAACTCCAAAATGTTCACTTGATTGGATACAGCCTYGGGGCCCATGTTGCTGGCTTTGCTGGCAATCATGTCCAGGGGACAATAGGCAGAATTACAGGTGAGCGGCTGTTTCAGTGGTCTCCTACCCTCTAGCAGAGTTGTCCCCTGGGATGTTTCCCGAGGAGACTTACTTACAGCATCCTTGTGTCACACCCTCTCCATACRAGAGGAGATATCCTTGGGGTAGGATACCAAACCTTGGGAGGCTCATGAAAAGCCTCTCTCTGAGGACAAYCTAGGCTCAAGTAGGTTTGGATGCTAATGCAGAAGTCTGTCTTAGGCTATTCCCATCCAAGGTCTCATTTGCGGAAATGCTGTTTCCATAAAACTCAGATTAATGGAAGTGATAGCTATTGAGTACAGTTAATCCTATGGGGTGTTTGGCCCAAATCCTCTCTTTTATCCAAAGATATGTTGAGCAGAGTGCCTCAGATTCTGCAGCAAAGGAACCTCAAATGTGAGAAGTTAGGATGTAGTAGATGGGGATGCAATAAAAGCTTAAATGTGATCCCAGCAGCAAGGATTCATCATAGCTGTATATTCAAACTGCATATTGGTTAAGTGGAAAAATATGACTGTTCAGATCACCTACCTCTTTCCCCATCCAACTGTTAAGGTGCACAATTTCAGGTCCTCAGTGAAGCTGAGGTTAATTTAAAGGCCCAAACCCATCCTGATCTCAGAAGCAGCAACTACCTGCTGCTTATTTTTTTCAATTAGTTTGTTCACTCTGAAAGCAGACTAAACATCTCCAGTCTCTGGAGGGTGAGACTTCTAGCGTTCAGTCCTCTGCCACCTCGTGCAGTGTCTCAGACACGTCGCTCCCAGCACACAACCTGAAGCCATCACTTCAGAGACGCAGCAGGGCAGGGGCAATACTGGCACGTGCGGCACCTTAAGTGTCAGGAGGATCATCCTCATCTSCTTCAGCGAGCCCACAGTGAAGGCCTGTGGGGATGGTACCCACAACGAGGCAGGGAACGTCTGCGTAGTGCTGAGGGCTCCTAGCAGCTKTTGTGGGTGAGGTGAGCCAGCTCTTACTGGTGTCCTCCGTGCTGTCCCTAGGCTTGGACCCGGCTGGCCCCATGTTCGAAGGGGTGGACCCCAGCAAGCGCCTCTCCCCCGACGACGCCGGCTTCGTGGACGTCCTGCACACCTACACCCGGGAGACGCTGGGCGTCAGCATCGGGATCCAGATGCCCGTAGGCCACGTTGACATCTACCCCAACGGGGGAGACTTCCAGCCTGGCTGCGGACTGAGCGACGTCTTAGGAGCTATTGCCTACGGGAGTAAGTTCTCCTTGCTTGTTCTGTCTCTGATTACTGTGGACACATAGACCAGGGTTGGTGCTGGGGAATGATCCCAGTCGGGAGAGCAGAGCAAACTGCTTTTCCTTCTAAATTGCCTGTTCTGCTGGAGATAGCTCCTAGAGACTAGACGTGCTTTTGATTCKGACGTAGCATGTTTTCATCCTAACACCTGATCAGAACCTCTGGTCTTCTCATGCTGGCTCTGTAATCCTCTTTAAAGCTGACTTTGGGTTAGAGAATAAGTCATCAGCCCTCAAGTGCTCTGCACTAACCCTTTTGAGTTGCTACTGTTTGAAAAATGTCAAGTTTAGCCAAACTCGACTCCTGCTGGGCTCCAAAAGGCCCAGCTYGCTGTACCTTATGGCTGCCGAGGTGACAAATGGCTAAACACAATGTATCCCAAAACTCTGCTCCCCTAGCCATTGGTGAAGTTGTTAAATGCGAGCACGAGCGGTCTGTGCACCTCTTTGTGGACTCCCTTGTGAACCAAGATAAGCAAAGCTTCGCATTCCAGTGCACCGATTCYGGCCGCTTCAAGAAGGGGATCTGCCTGAGCTGCCGGAAGAACCGCTGCAGTGGCATCGGCTACAATGCCAGGAAAACCAAGAACAAAAGAAACAGCAAGATGTACTTAAAGACAAGAGCGGACATGCCCTTCAAAGGTAAGCTTTCCCTCTCCAAGAGCATCTAGAATAGATATCGTTTGATCCGAGTGGGGTGACCCTTATCCAAGRGAAAACTGACACGGATGTAGGGGTGGCAGGGCAGCATCACCTCCAAGCAAGGCAGCAACGGGCAGCAGAGCCTGTTGCTGTTACCTGGCTGCATTCCTGCTCTGCAGCATCACTGAGCTCCTTGTTCCATGTAGCATCACGAGGGCCCTGGCTGCAGGGACACGCTGCCTCTAAAGCAGCTCTAGGGCTTACATGATCCCTGCTTGCAAGCCCAGCTCTGCCTCAGTGTTGTGTGGGGCTTGGAGAGCCCTCCCCAGTGTGGACAAAGGAGCCCTGTAGCTCCATCCTGGGTCCAGTTTCCACATGGAAAATATCAATTTTGAAGTCAGAGGCAGAGCAGGATAAAAATGACCTGTGATGTCTTGATAGAGATATCTGTATGATCAGAGACTCATTTAGAAAGGGTTTAACTTTGACCTGTCGACACTCTATGTAATAGAGTGATGCTTAATGATGCTGGCTCTTTGCAAACCTCTCTCCATCTATGCTGTCCTTGTCTCCTTGCAGTGTACCATTATCAGATGAAAATGCATGTCTTCAGCTACAAAAGCTTGGGAGCAGCTGATCCTACCTTCTCAGTCACCCTTTATGGCACCAATGGAGACTCCGAACCCCTCTCTCTAGAAATGTAAGTAATCTGAGCTACTGTGCTCCCTTAAGAAGGTAGCTGGGACTGGACAAGTACAAGGTGACATGTCACCTCACCTGACTGTAATTCAAAACCTTTTTGTCAAGGATAATTAACTTATTTGTGTGAAMGCAAGTTGATGCGCTCAGCCCTCTACACATGATGGCTCATGAGGGCTACACTTCATGGCTCAGTGTTGAAGCTTTTATCCTTCCTCCCCAATTTGGGTATGGTCTGGAAGGACCTCTATCTCTGGAGGGGGCTGTTGCTGTCCTTTTAGCCTGTCCCAGAAGAAACAAGGTCTGAAATTCACCTTTAAGCTACAGAAAGCTGTCTGAGTTGAGTAATTAATGCCTCCTATTAAACTGAGTATGGATAGCTGGTTTAATGATATCGGTAACTAATTGTTGACACTTGAACAAAAAGTACTTGATAAGCTGCTAAGGGCCATATCTAAAGCCTTGTGCTGAATGACAGCCCTCCTGGCCCTCTTCCATATGGAAGAAATGTTGAGTCTGCTTATCTTTCAGGCTTGAGCAAATTGGCCTTAACGCCACCAACACCTTCCTGGTCTACACTGAAGAGGACATGGGTGAGCTCTTAAAAATAAAGCTTACCTGGGAGGGAACTTCTCAGACTTGGTACGACCTGTGGAAAGAGCTCAAGAGTTACTGGTATCGGCCTGCAAAGTCCTCCCAGGAACTGCACATCAGGCGCATACGGGTGAAGTCGGGGGAGACGCAGCAGAGGTAGGTAGATGTGCTCGTAYGTGGGCGAAGCTTCAGCAGGGAGCTCTAGTCAGAACTCGACAAGAAAAGCGGTGTTGGGGTTTTGRCCTGGACTGGCAGCCTGAACAGTGTTTCATATTCATTGTTATCAGATGATGTTTCCTCCTGGGGCAGGGGCATGGCTTACATGAGGAGTTTCAATATGAATTTACAGAATAGAAACCTAGCTTTGAATAAAACTTAGATCTGACATGCTCTGTTGCTTTATTTAAATAGTGTAACACTCTCTTGCCCATAGGGATTGAATTAGCCTATTTTAAGAAGGTTTAGATATGCCAAGAATAAATACTAAAGCACACAGGAGCATAGCTATTTTTGTTACCTGTGTGATTGCACTGGCTTGGCAGAATGAGCTAGATCAATAAACTATGCAAGCAGCAACATGGTAGCACCAACCACTTAAATGCTCTTGTTCCTTTGGAGATATCCAACAGCAAAGCAAGGTGAGGTTGCCAGGTAAGAGGTCCCAGATCATGTGCAAATGCTGCTCTGAAGGTAACCCAGATCTGCCAAATGACAGCACTTATGGTGACACTTCCCATGTTTCTCAGCTATAAATAAGTGTCTCCTGTCATCTACGAGTCTACATCATGTTTTCTGAAATCTGCAAAGCACAAGGGTAGTAGAAGCAAAGATTTCCATGTAAAATGACACTTAGAAAATGTTACAACAGCTACTCAGCACAGTAATGGTATGTCAAGATAATTCCTGTAGAAGTGTCAATCCACACAGCTCATCCTAGAATGAACACAGCATATAGATCACCCCTGTGTCACTCATGCAGACAAGAGGTCACTTTCCTTGACTTCTGGTTCTTCCTCCCAGGTTTGCTTTCTGTGTGGAGGATTCCCAGATGACCAGAATATCTCCTGGTAAAGAGCTCTGGTTTGTGAAATGTGCAGATGACTGGCAAAAAAGGTAAGGGGAAAACCAGCCTGCAGAAATCCTGTCTGATGCATGAGCAGAGTCTTTAGACTATTACAACCTTTTTTTCCACTAAAAATGGATAAATTCTAACCTGATTCCCARGTATTAGACTTAACAAAATATTTAATGCATGCATGAAAATTAACAAAGTATAGATTATTAAACACTGCTCATTTCTGGTCTCAGTTTGACTTCTTGTGTCTTTTGCTGCTACCTAAACTAAAGAACCTTGCAAGAATGGAAAGCTAATTGGAGACCTCTCAGCAGAGCCTGTTAGTCCTGTTTGCCTCAGGGATGCTCTTCCAGACACCTAGCATCAGTCCTTAAATTTCGAGGCTGACCCCAGCAGGGCAGACTGTTTGCTTCAACATGCCTCAAGCAACGCTTCAGACGTGTCCTTGTGAGTTTGGCTGGATGGCAGTTGCCTTCAGTCTAGTCCCTGCTTCCTGGCCTCTCTTAAGCCTCAGTTTGTGTACTTGAGGCTTTGGAGCTCCTAGCCAAGTGCTCCTCAGGTTAGGAGAGCCCCGTGCTTTGCACACCCTTCTTGGAAAGCAGAGTTCTGCTCACACACGAGCTGATCCTCTTCCAGGCTTGGCAGGCTGTTTCACGTACAGTAGCAAACAACCTGTATGAATGAGATGCCTCTGCAAAAAAAAGCCCTGCTGCTCTGCTGCAAGTGGTGAAAGATCAAGCAAATGCTCCTGCAGGTACAATAAAGGGCCGTTTGGATATGCCTCCTGTAACGCCCATCAAAGAGGCATTGCTGGCAGATGTGCCCCTCCTTGCTGCTCGCTGGCGCAGCGTGCCTTGCACAGGAGGCTCGGCAGAGCYGAGCTCCGCAGCTGCATTCCCAGGAAACGGCCCTTCCTCCGCCAGCCCGGGAGCGCTGCCTGCTGCCGGACGCTCCGTTCCGGCCGAGTCCCTGAGCGATTAGAGCTCCCTGCCCAGGGACTGTGTGTAAACATCTGCCCACCCTTGAACRGCTCTGCACAGGCAGCCTCCACCACGGCCTGTAACTGCGCTCTGTGACTATATCTGCCTGCTTGTGTGCTGCATCTGCTCCGTTCCCACTGAGKAGCTGTTGGGCAAAGTGCTTTTTCTGACAGGATGAAATATTAACCTGGACTGTCAAAACCTGTTTCTAATGTAACAGCGTTTCTTATGATTTCTTTGTTGCTTTTAMCCTCTTTGTTTAACCAGGTGTGTCTTCTTTTCTCTGCATTTCTTAGGTCTTTCTCAAACCTGCTCTGAGGACTTCCCTGAAATCTCACAACTGAACAGCCTAGATGCATGAAGACCACACATGTGGGGTGATACTCTGGCAAAAACCTGTCTTGGTAGCACTTAAAACAACTAGCTCTTCAGGACCAAACACCTTGGAACGGATGCAAGAAACAGATGGAGTGTGGTCCTAGACCTTGAATAACTAAAACCGCATTCCCCTTTTTTAGGGAGCCTGGTTTGTGCATTTAAACTCTTCCTGATCTGTTGCACTCTGCGTTTCCTTAACAAGAACTGCGGACGAAGCCTTCACAGATCTAGACCTCAGCAATGACCTCCTGGCCTGCCTGCCAGCGGAGTTGAGAAGACAACCRTGTTAGCTGACTGTCCAACTGGTGGTGACGGAGCTGCCAAGGATAACCTAGTGCCTAGCATAGGGGTGACTGAATCCAATAGCACTAAGGGCTGCGGGAAGATAAGACCACCGAACGTATTAAGTTTTGGGGGGGAGTATCTTTAGGGGAGGGAATAAGCACAATGTCACTTATCTTCAAGCTGTCCTTTGCTTACTTTGAAAACAGAACTCGGTTGCTGTATCTGGCTGATACTCAAATCTSTATAGGTCATCTTGTGGAGGAGCTCCATCCTCCCTGTATCTAGGGCAAAACAAGATCCAGATACAAACTGATGGTGCTGGCAGCTGCCCCAGYGGGTGTCTGAACCAAACACGTGTGCTACTGCAGACAGAGCTTTCTATTCAGCTTTTTTATTAAGATTTTATTAAGGCAGCTGCCCATCTACTGACTACGGAGGAAGGTAATGAACTGTCCCGTTTTGGGAGAACGTTGCATCGGTCCTCTTCACTACTGAGAACGTGTTGGCCTCTGCTCAAATGCTGCTGCAGTACCAGAGCACAACTAAGACCTTCTTTCAGGCAAAGTACCTGACTGAGCCAAACAGACAACCGTCCACCCTCGTTGCTGCAACGTCCTAGCTGGATTCCCCATGAACTTGGCTTTTATTGGAGTTGGACAGACGCTCGGCAGCTGCCCTAGCTGCTGCAGCAGATGGGACCTTGTCGGAGGTGAACTAGCTCTTTTCTTGGGGTGGGAAGAAGGAGGCTTGGTTTAATAACTGCGACTGCTCTTGAACTTTGCTCTATGAAAGGCAATCTCAAGCTGTGGTGCTGCCACGTGCTGGATTGAGCTCTGAAGACTTAAGTCGTTTGATGCCTATGGTTGTCTGAGGTTTCTTGGAGAACTTCAATCCAGGCAAAGCAAGCACATTTGGATATTTTTTTAATGGTTTTATGCAAAGGCTTCAATAATTGAAGCCTTTGGTAAGTATCTGTGACTTGTCACCGTGCCATGGGTAAAGTGGTTTCAAAGCCTTATTTGTATATTGTGGTTTTTCTATGACTTAAAACATAATTTATTTCTCATGCTGTACATATGTAAAGTTTTAAACACTTTTGGTTTTGAGTAACAGTTTTTATAAGCTTGAAGATGGAAAATAAAGAGCTTTGTAAGAATCAGTTATATATTGTAAGAATCAGTCTTGTTATTACGATAGATGCTAGGTCGTGTCAGAACAGCCCTTTATGGCCATGTCATCTTTTTCTGCTGCTCTGTGACCTGCAGGGGAAGGGACATGGAGGTGGAGCAGCATGGGGGAGAGTACAAAGCAGTAGGTGCCCTTACCTGGAGACCTCTTTCCAACCTTCCTGATGGTGAGGTCCAGGAGGGCTTGCTCTGCCCTCGCTTAGATGCTGATGGAGATGTGGAACCACCTCATCATGCTGCTGCTTATGGCCTTGGTGCTTCTTACTGGCTGTGGCTGTCACCTGGCTGCCCAGCTGTGAGGGTGCTGGATGCTGTGGCTGTTTTGTTGCCCTAGTCCATAGGCTTCATGCACTAATGTGGCAATTGTTTTTTTCCTGGGTCCTAGACTGTCACTTCTCTGAAGTCTTTAACCTTTGCCAGCTTTCCAGGGCTAACCCAGGGCAGGCTACTTGGAGAACTTGCCCAAAGTTTCTCCCAGTTTCACCACCTGCTGCAGCAGCCCCTCTGTCACCTTTAAGGACCCCTCTCCTGCTGATCTGCCTATCCGTGACAAGCTGGTGGCACCCATCCAGCAGCAGMAGGACTTTGCAAGCAGACTACAACCCCCGGAGCTGTGAGAGATTTGCATTGCATTACTTCATTAACCTTTTCCTGCAAGAAGCCCAGCAAAGGGGGGGCTGGTTGCAAAGAAAACAGCGATGCTGCAGATAGGGCTGGCACTGTTCTGTGGTGTGTTTCCATTGCCCAGATTATTCTGTGTGTCTGGGTGTTGTCATTCTGGGCATGTGCATGGACAGGCCCCTCCTGGTGCTGCCGCTGGGGAGTTGTTTCCCTGCACTGCAGTTTGTTCCTCCTCCAGGAGCGATGGCCCTGGTGCATCCGCAGTGTTTCTGCTAGGGCCGAGTTGCTGGTGCGAGCAGACAAGCAGGGTGTCTGGAAGGCTGAGAGGGGGATTTTGCAAGCTGCTGTGTGCATCTGCCTTCCTCACATTGCAAAGGGCAGGCTGGGTCCTCCCTGTGAGTCCTGCACCCCTCTGCCAAGGGGCAGTGAAAGAATCGCGTCGCGGGCCGGGTCACTCGAGCTGCCTCCCAGGGAATAGCTTTGCCCTGGCGGCACCGTTCAGGCGCACACACGCACGGCGTTGTGCTGCGGGTCGGGCTGTCTCCAGAGGAACCACGCACTCCTCGCTGGGAATGCCTGGCAGCTGCTCCGTGTCCCTGAGCATCCCTTGTCTCGCGGGGTCCCTCGAGCCCTACAGTCAGCGTGCACGCTCCGGAGCGGCACGCTTTGTCGGGATGCTTATTCAGGAGCGAGCCCGGGACAGAAYGATGAGCCGTGGTTTGGAGAAACAAGAAGGGCACGCTTTTCCWGCAGTTCCCAGGGACGATACCCCCCGGCAGCCCCGCTCCACCGGGAAAGGCCGGTTCCCAAAGGCAGCCGCCCAGGAAGGCGACTGCTGCTGCCCGAGGAGCCTGAGCGGCTGCTCCGCGCACAGCCCTGCTAATGACTTGTAATTTTACGCCTGTTGCAAAGCTGACATTCCAACATAAATTATACAGCTCAGTGACCTCCAGGCACTGCCGGCAGCCCCGCCGCAAGCACAAAGCCCCTGGCACCTCCTTGAAACCCATGCAGAAATATCGAGAGGCTTTGTACTGCACAGAAGGATGGGCAAAGCTGCTGGACCCCAAAGTGAACCATATCTAAAACTAAGACTATTTGCTCAGTTATTATACATATAGATACATACGTTGCTCAACACCTATTTTTTTTCTGGCACAGGCTGTTCTGCAGCTTTTCCATGAAGCTGCAGGATTTTAATGGCAAACCACCAGAGAAGAGGCAGAGCACAGAGGCTCCGAATCCTTTTCTTCTGACATGAGCCATAAGGAGATCGGAAGGGGCCCAATAAAGTGAGGCATTTCGGGCCACGCCACTCCACTTCTCCTAGCCAGCCGTCCCAGCTATTGCGAACAGGCAAACCGGTTCAGACAGAGCAAGAAATGACACAAGACTCGGAGCAAACCTTACGGCAAATCTGGTTGATTTTTTTTGTTTTTCCTCCTTCCATAYGGCTTTCTGTATCCTGTTTTTGGCYGCAAACAGAWGCAGCCTACCAAATTATCGAGAGAAAGGCTGCATTGAGCTTAGCTGGAACTGAGCARCTACGCTGAAACAAGCTTCCTCCCCACCATAAAAGCTGCAGAAGTGAGGGAGAAGACCCTTGCYCTGCCAGGGTCAGTGCAAAACACTGAAATTCGTCAGGTCTTTGAACAACCCATTAAGAAACACCTCTGGGAAGGCTGGATTACAGACTGTCCGGGCATTGCAGCGGAGGCAGCTTGCAGGGACAAGCCTCAAACACACACGTSCACGCCGTGAAAGGCACCGCCGTCACACCCACACATCCACCAACCCGCATTGCTGTGGGTGTCTATGTCCAAGTGCTAAGGGAGGACAGAGCAGGTCCACGGATGAGATTGCAACGGGTCCAGGGCAACCTGTGATTACCTGGGCTGGGAGGACACTTGGGACCAAGCACAGCATGACCGGGMGCGATCAGCAATCAACACTTTACAATGAGAATTCTGCAAAATTACAATGCAAACACAACCTCATTGACCAGTGGCACCTTGAAATTAGCGGGTTGGCCTTAAAAGTGCTCGCACAGTTGGTGGCGGGGACAAAACCCAAGTGTCCTGACCCTGGATGACTGCTCATCCTCGAGGAGTGCCAGAGCAGCCTGCCCTTCCAAGCTGCTTTTGTGCATGGACAAACAGTTACATTAAGGACCTTCTTTTGCTCACTGATGCTTTCCTCTGCTCATTCAGCCTGGTCTAATGGGATCTACAGTCCCGGCCAACCCCGACAATGTGCCAAAAGGTAAAAGAAACAAGGGATGTGACTTACGGTGTGGAAAGGTCACTGCCTCGCTGGCGGTTCTTATGGCAAAAGCAGCAGCACTCTCATGTATTGCGCTTATTTTCTTTACGATTTCTGGAAGAAAAGCCAAAGCAAGGGACACGTTAGCTTTCCTATGAGCAACGTCCACAAGGTTCCCACGTGCTGAGGTGACAGTGGCTCCTCACCCCCGGCCTTGTCCTGCATGAGGTCAGCTTTGCTGGGGGGCTGCCGCCCTGGCTGGGATGCAAGGAACCCGCGGGAGCCCCTTTGAAAGCAGCAGGAGCCTCTGTGCCTGCTCCGGCCGAGCTTCCATGGGATTTAGCCCACGGAYGGGTGCTGGGCTGGGAGTGGGGTGGGAGGTGAGCAGAACCGCCCTGGTGAGGGCATACATGTGGCACGACCGGTTGCAAAAGCCGTAACTTTAGAAAACTAAAGCTCCATCCATACTTTCTTTTTCCTGTTTCTTCTTCCCATCAGCCACAGTGACYGGCCCAAATTCCTGTCTTAAGTCCAAGCCACACGCTGTCTCCAAGTCAGCTCCAGCAACAACATCAAAGTGCTGACCTAGCCTGATTTAGCATTCTGGCCGACAGCTACTTAACAGGACACGATGAACTTTATTTCTAGAGTATCTTTTCAAAACTCAGCCAAAAGAAGCTCCGGTTTTTCAGCTTGATCCAAAGATCCCCAGCTAACCTTTGCCGTTCCACAGCAGGCTTTTACATTCCTTAAAATTGTTCTTCCTTGGAAGACCATGAGAAACACCTGGAGAAAACCTGCCAGCTACATGGAATGGAACTTCTTGTATAAATGATGTGCTGTCAAATGGACATGGAAGGAAATGAGGGGGAAAAAAAAGAAAAACAAATAAAAGAGGAGCACCTGTGTTTCCTGGTAGTCATTTTGGAAGTTATTAAGTAATGGGAGGAAGAAAGGGGAGATAAAAATCAGATGGACTTATGGAATTTATATAGATATTATCTTCTGAAGATAATAATTGCTGATATTGAAAATAACTGTGACAGGAAGAGTACTCAGAAAGTTTTTCTGAGGCTATGGCAGCTGAGCCTGCTGGTGCCCTCGCCGTGGCTCAGCCCATGGGCAGTGCTGCACCACCACCCAAGCTGCTGCTTGGCTCCCATCCTGTCCCGCTGCTCCCGAGTGAAGGTGCCTCACTACCAGAGTGGCAGGATACAAGACAACATTCATGCTCCCTCAAGCCCAGCTCTTTCTCCTTTCATGGTTTGCTCTCTTCCTTCCACCTCTGCTCTCTACCCATCTTGACTCCTCTCCACCATCAAGGTATTCATCCTCTCCCAACCAGCTGACTCAGCCTGATTGCTCCCAGCCAAGAGCCCATATATTATTACACAAGAAGTTCTTTCTACCACCATCACCAGGGACCAACCTTACGGCCCAGAGCTCAGACAACACACTTGGCAGCTTGCTCAAGAGCTCAGCTGACAACCTCAGCTAAGCTATTGTCTTCTCCTCACGCGCTCAACCCTGAAAACTTTATTCCAGGAAGATTTAGAGCCCTTTCTCCCTCCATAGGTGGGAAACAGGCAGATGCAGGAGCAAATCCAGCCTTTGCAATGGTTTTTACCTGCTGCTTGATCTGCTGAGCAGATATGAGCACCAAGGGAGGAAATGCCGCAGGTGCTCAAGTGAACCCCCTGTGAGGAGCACAGGATGAGGAATAAAACGGCCTCTCTTTTCTTTCCCACTCCTTCTAGTGCTGCTGTTGTGTAATGACCTGTTATGGCCCTATTACCAAGCCCTGAGCACACCACCGTGGAYCACCAGGAAGGTTCAAACCAGAGCAGAGGCAACCGCGGTCTTCTGAGCTGAAGGCACAGATGGGACACCTCTCTTTATGGCTCATGGCTTGAGCGTCCTGCAAAGAACTGCTACTATTCACAACAAGAATAGGCTTCAACAACAAGAAAATCCCCACGGATGAGCTGGCGTGATGGTGCAGGCTGTTATAGCAGCACCTTTGGAAGGACACGCGTGATAGGAAGTCATCTCCTGCATGCTCATCAGGTGGCAATCGAATCCCACCGCCACCCGAACAGCACTCGAGACGGGTTTGACAACTAAAGGTGAAGGACTGGCTCCCTCCCAGCCCAGCTCCCTAGTGCGAGGGGGCAATTGCTCCCGGCTTGCTCCATCGATTTGGTCCCTAGGGTGGCTGAAGCATCCTGCAGGATCTTGAGGGCTTCCTGCCCGCTTGAGCCCCAGCCCATGGGAGTGAAACAGCCGCTCCTCGCTGAGGACAAGCCAGGGCTGATTTACTGCCCTGAGAGATCGGCACGGGAGCAAGCTGGTTTGTTGGTAAACTGAGGATGATTTACTCCTCCTATTAATTCAGTGTCCTTCAGCAGGCATGGTGCATCTGCACCATTCAGCAGGCCCTTTATTTATTACTTTATTCCTGGATGCTCTGGGCTCTGAACAAAGACGTACATTGTTCTACCCTCCAGCTGACAAACAGACACTGTTTTTTAAAACTCCTGCTGGCTTGTTTTCTCCTCGTTGTGCTGAATCAGCTTTTAACTTCCATTAAAAACCTTTTCWTTTTTTAGGAAAAAAGCAAAATCTGCTTTTCTAATCTTGCTGGTTTACCTTCTTATACAGCTTCAAGGGTGTCGTGTCGCTCTATCAAACAGGATGCTGCTAGTGCCAGGCTTCCCTGCCTACAGCCTATCGAGCCCAGGCTTTACAGCCACCGAGCTCAATAAGCCAAGTGACAAACGGAGCCCGTGCCTGGGCTTGTCCTGACGCGGCTCCTCCAGGAAACCAGCTTTCAGGAGAAAGGATCTCGACATGCGTTGCGCTTGGAACATTGCAAAACAGACCCCGAGCGTCTCMCTCCTGGGCACTGGGCTCCTCTTGCCTATGCAGAATCTCGGGAGACGGCGCTGAAGCAATCRCAGATAATATTTTGACTGGGCTGGCTGACCACAAAAAGGGTCTCTGGTCGTAACAGAGAACAGCAAAGTGGATCCAAGGTTGGCTGTCTGCAGTGATACTTAAGGACAGCCTTGAGGTCGCCGTCTAACCCAGACATACCAAGAGCATTATGACCCCGTCGGCAAAGGGCTGAAACCAGGCTCTGAGGTTGCACATTCCCTGTTCCTATGCCTAAAGCTTACCTAGATATCCAGGGCTTGAGCAGAGCAAGCCCCTCTGTCACAGTCCCTAATGTCCTCTTCAAGCTGCACTTACTGCCGACCATCACCAGACAAACTGCTTCGGGRCTGGACACGTGCAGTGGGTGGATGTTCACCAGGTGGGAAAGGCTGTTATGGAAACCCAGACTSGCTGCAGGTGCTTTTCAAGGATGAAGCAACAAAAAACATCCACYTGAAAACAGACAGCTATTTAACGCTGGCTCCAGATCAAGCTTGTGCTTTCTTCCTGTGAGCTGCAAGTCTGATGGCTTGTGACAATTGCAGGACCACAGCAAACGCAGGCTGGTGTCATGACACGTGTGACAGCCACCAAGGGAGGGGGCCTGGGTGCCAGGTGGGGTCCCTGTGATCAGCGTGGCAATCGGGTGCACAGCTGAGTGCAAGCACAAGTCGTGGTAAGCCGAAAGACACRGAGTCCCTCACTGACTCTCCGTGTGACATCAGAAGCCCTGGGGCACCATCAGTACCGGCCAGGTGTGCAGAAAGGGCTGAGTTTGCTTGGCAAATGCCAACTTTTTAAACCCTGGTAGCAGAGATCCTTCCTCACCGTATCCTTGACTATGGGCCAGCGAACAACAGCTCTGAGTTCCTCACCTTGGGGARACAACCTGCTCTCCAGCAGGTTGTTCACATCCTCACAGGGGTTCGCCAGGATTCAAAGGAACATTACTGCACCCGTTCTCCTGGGCATGAGCAGCAGGGACAACTGCCAGGCCCATAGGGAAGTCTGGCCCATAGGAGGGCCCAGAGCATCTGACCTGGATGAACTTCCTGGACAAACTACTATGGTCCTTTTTCAGTTATACTGAGGTTGTCCTCACCCAAAATACTTTTTAATGCTTAACAAATTCTATGGAAAAATTATAGAATAAAAATATGTGGACATCAGATTTAAAATCTAAACATTAAAAAGAGGTTATGAAGCCTGTGCTCAGGCTGCTCAGCCCACAGAAAATTAAAAGAGGGAAATTCTGATGTGTTTTGCCCATGGGTTTGTGGTTCATCAGTGGCTGCTCAGGGAAACTATGTAGAGCTATTGCTTGACCTCTCAGGTCCATCWGAGATTTCCTCTTCTAGGAGAGCTATCAAATGTCAGCAAAACAAACGGAGTTGTAACCTTCATAAGGATGTTACACATCCTTAGAAGCAGCTCAGAACATCAAAAAGGCACCAGACATCCAGGGCAGAAGATAGAGGAGACCAAGACAAAACCCGTGCATGGCTATTTGAGCATATGTGACGTGGAGGAAATTGCACACCTGTAAGTAATGCAAGACTAAGGAAAAATGGAAGTCTAAAAGCTGTGGAAGAAAGGAAGGGAGAGAGCAAACAACTGCGTGAAGGTGGAGAAGAGGAGAAATATAAGAAGAGAATTAAAGAAAAAAATGAAAGTTGGCTTTTGATGAATATATGTGCAAGTCATGAAGCTTTTTTGTACCAAGTCTGTGCTCTGAGCAGGTTTTTAAGATGATGAATTGGTTCTTTAGTGTYTTTCAGCTAAGAATAAAACACTTGTGCGGTACCCATCCTGGAAGAAAACCTGCAGAGTCATTTCTGCTGTATCTAGGACCCCAACTAAAAACTCCTGGTCCGTCTGACAAGGATGGGGGATGGAGGTGACTGACTCTGCAGGAAAGATATTCCTGTGACTGAAGAGGAATGAGGGCCGGAGCAGCTCTGCTCTCTGCTGATGCTCTTGGCTCCAACTTGCTCCCAGCTTGTTTCTTCTGCAGAACTAGAAATTCATGCTCTATGTAAAGCCTGCAAACCCAAGAAGGTGGCATTGCCGATTCCAAGGGAARGAAAATTATTATTAATAAATAGATACAACTCCCAGTAGGGCAAATGTCAGMGTGTAAGGCTTAATTTAGTAACACTTGAGAGGCCTTTTTCAAAACTAGCTCTTCAGAGCACTCCTTTTAGACCTAGTAAATACACAGGATGTGCATTAACATGCCTGAGAGATTTTGCTCATGGGCTACTGCAATAAAAAACAAGATATCTTTTACATGAAGCCAAGTAGAAGTTAGTTGTGCAGAACTAATACATGTATTTTAAACCTAGTGCCACAAGGCCACTGTAGTTTTTAGGGACTTGTTTAAGAAAAGCTCCTGTTACTATGCTGAAGATACAGTGTCCCTACTGATGTGTCCTTAAAATGCTTGCCTAGTGAATTCAGAGTAGGTCTTCACATGCCAGAGATACCATTTTCCAGTCAGATCTGACATGTTCTTTCCATGTTAAATAGTTTTCTTGTTTGTTTGCTACTAAAAATAAAGTACAATAAATGTTAAGAACAGTTTGCTGTCCCCAGCCAAGCTCGTCTCTGTGTAATGATAAGCTCACCTGTATCACAGGTGATATATTTTCATCCACTTGCACCCAATGCATTGACAAAGTCCATTTTTAAWCTTTTTTACCAATTGATCTCCATAAAGAGAGAGCGAGCACCCGCCATTGCCTGCAGCTCTCTGTCCTAAGGGTTACTTTCAATTTGCATCATRCATCTCAGCAGCCACCAGCAGATTTTTTGCATTCTTTTTTCCTAGATTAAAGACATATTTACTAATTAGAACTTTCTCCTGTGAAAATATACATTTACATAGTCAAATCAGTCCTTAATCATCTTTCTGACTCAGTAAATAGATGGAGCTCTTCAAACACAGCCCTGAGACGCATTCTTCCCACCCCTTTTCTGTTGTCTCAGCCCAGCCCAACTTYTGTGGACTCTCTGCTGCACCTTGCCTGATTTGTCCACCTCCTCTGGAATAGCAGTCAGTGGAGCTGAGATATTGGTCTAGCTGTTGTTATATACACATGGGAAACTATTATCCCTGGGAACTTTTCCACAGTTTTGACATTGTGTCCTTTTCCTTTATTTTTCCTAAAAAAACCACCACAATAAATTCTTCAGCTTGGGTAAGAGCTGAAGATCCGGATGACAGCTCAGGGGTAAATCCAAGCTAAAGGCCTGAAATTGGGATGTCCAATATCTGACCTCTTGGTATGTGATCTGCCAGGCTCCTCCAGCTCACCTGCGGTACAGTTCACTTAAAAATCTTCTTTATGGATATAGGGAAGAGCACTGAAATCTCTCCCCGTTTCCACAAGATACCAGGACGCCTTAATAAAGTCATTGAGTCTTACACCTAGGAACTCGCTTTTATCAATCAAACAAAGTGTAATCTCCTCAAGGAAATAGGGTTGTTTTGACAAGAATCCACCTCCCATAATCAAGGAAGGTGGTATTACAGCTATAAAGCGACTCAGTCACCAGCTGCCAACCAGGGTTCAACCCTCCCACYGAAGCTATGGGATGTTCTTCCAGGAGAGGGGAACGCTCTCGCACGGAAGTTTTATGACCCAAATACCTAGATGTTCACCACTGACCCCAGTGATTTTAYCAAGGTCACCAAGCCAGCAAGTGCAGAGTTTCTCCTTGTTGGCCAAGACTGTTGGCTGGTTTACTCTTTGCATTGTGAACACCAGAGAAAAAGCAAATCTCAGTTGTTCTAGCTACTGCTGAAGTCTGGTCTTCACAGCYGTTTTTCCTAAGATCCCTCCAAGCGTTTTCCTCCCGGCTGATTTCCACAGGGACAATGAGGACGATGGGCAGGGAAGGGAAAGTTCTGGATAGGCTCCTACAGGGAGGTTCCTTACTACCTGCTGTCCTCAGTTGATCCTGTGACTGGCGCGGTGCCGCGCGGCGCTGCTCGGCTGCAGGGAGCTCCCTATTTAACAGCCGTTAACATCGTGTGTCAACCCCTGCTCCGTGACCTGCGGGCTCACACAGCACTCTAGGACAGCACAATCTAGCCGATTTGCAYCTTGGTGCATTTTTTCCAGCAGGTCGAGCCAGGAGAACTGGACTTTTAGAAATATCCCACATTAAGTCCTTGGTGACTGGTGACCCAGCACCTTTTCATGGGTCTGGCCCTAGGCTTCTGAAACCCTTAGCAGGTAAAATCCTCCAATCCTTGCCCTGTGTTTTAACAGAGGAAACATTCCCAAAGTGTCAGTCATGATCTAGCATGCATCTAGGTGCTTGATTTAGCTTATGTCAAGAGMAAACAAGAGTGCTTAGCCAATTCACACACTGCTGTTTGTTGAGAACTTACCATCTGCAAATACAATTAGCTCTAAACCACTGAATCAGTGAATTTGTAGAAGAGTTTGAAGGGATCACAGAGTCACGGAAGGGCTSAGGTTGGACAGAACCTCTGGAGATCACCTAGTCCAACCCCCCTGCTCAAGGGGTCACCTACRGCACATTGACTCTGTTCATACGGCTTTTGAACACCTCCAGTAAAGGAGATTCCACAACCCCTTGGGGCAACCTGCTACTCTGGGGCTCTGTCACCCCCACAGTAAAGGAGTTTTTCCAGGTATTCATGTGGACTTTCCTGTGTTCCAGTTTGTGGCTGTTGCCTTTCATCATTTTACTAAGCACCAATGAAAAGAGTCTGGCCTCATCCTCTTGAGATCCTCCATTAGGATATTAGTACACACTGGTAAAGGTTCCTCCCAGTTTTCCTTTCTCCACTCTCAACAGCCCCAGTTCTCACAGACTCTCCTCAGAGAACAGAAATTCCGCTTCCCTCACCATCTCTGTAGCCCCGTGCTGGACTCACTCCAGTATCTCTGTGTCTGTCTCTCGTACTGGGGAGATAAGAACTGGACCCAGTACTCCAGACGCAGAGCTGAGGGGCACCCTGTCCCTTCAYACGAGTGAAGGTGACCAGGTTTGCTGCCAGTATTGACCCCTGAGGGACATCACTACCTTCTGGTCTCCAGCTAGACTCTGTGCTGCTGATCACAAAAAATAAGAACAAAAAACCCCCTCCTACTAAAATGGAGTCTCAAAAAACATTCCTTGACACTCCTATCTGTTCCTCTCCAGGGAAAGGAAAAGATTTATAGAATATGAAAAGAAATAAGACTATAATGACAGAACAAAACTATGGCCTTCTTAGTTTMTAACAGGTGAAGAAAAAACATGAAATTGGAATTAAAATCATCATTGCGATGTGATACCAAAGAAGAGAGAGGACTGCTCTTTTCAGAGCTCCACACCCTGCATGTTTCTGTGCGATCTCTGTAGCTTCAAACACCACGTCGGCTTCTCAGCAGCAAGCCAAAAATCACTATTTTGTCACATTGGTGCTGCAAAAGACTGAGGGGCCAGGAAGGGCAGSGCGGGCAGGAGAGGACACAGGGCAGTCCATCTGCGACGTGGCTGTCTCCATCTGGAGGAGCAGCAGCACCAGGAGGGCAGGTCCTTCTGCAGGTCAGATACAGTCAACCCCTGTGAAGACCTTGCATCACAGGTGACCGCATTCGAACCCTATTTGCTACCAAGGAAAGCAAGCTAACACAGTTTTTCCTTTGTCCCTGGTGTATCAGTTTTTCCTGTCATGGGTTTCCCGAGTCCGGTTTCTGCAGCATGGTGTTTTCCTTGAAGGCTAATCCCATTYGCTCTCAGCTGGAAACACCTTTCACCAACACATGACGCGTTTTTGGAGCRCCTTTAATCTTGCCCGGAGTGTTTACGGACCAGGGCTCTAATTTTGCTTTGAGCTGCATCTGTGCAAGCTTGCGCTGGTCGTGGGAGAGCTGAATTAAAGCAGGTCTGAAATCACTGCAGTGTATAACACACAACAAGGAATTAACTCCATACAAAGCTCCTTTGGCACTGGCAGGGCTTATTTGTTTTCTGTCTGTTTTCCTTTATTCCTGGCTATTCCCACTCCTCAGCGCAAAGAGAAAATGAGGAGGCTGTAGCTCAGCTAATGCAACCAGGCGGGATTTGCTCCAGGGCACTCAGATACATCTTGGAGGCCTCGGTTTAGATCAAATCCCATTTTGACAGGCGCCATACAGGGGCCCAGCAAGATAATTGCACGGTGAAACATTATGAAGAGTGGAAAGGGCTCTAAAGGTGTCGATGGAAAAGCTTTAGACATCCCTGCAGATCCCATTACCTAAGATCATATCTTCCAGGTGGTAYGGAGAGTTTGGGGTCTGTCAATGGACAGAGTTTTAAGGTAAAGAAGACTCCAGCCTAAYATAACAAGCAGCATTCCTCAAACACCCAAAGGCACAAGAGCCTTYTGCAAAAATTCAGTAAGAAACCCCTCCAGGCACCAGCTCTGGGGCTGTGCGGAGGCTGCCCACACAGGGCCGCATTTCCTGCAAAGCTCCAGTGAGAAATGTTGGGCTCTGTTCATCTCCACTGCTGGGWTTCAGTTGGTTTGATGCTCCTCTCCGAGGTGGGCTGGAGAAAGTGGACAGAGATGGTGGCTTTTCTCCTCTGGAGTTCATCCCTTTGTGGATGGAGGAATGTCTACGTATTTTAGATAAAATACAAGAAATTGGGTGCCCTCAGGGAATCTTGAAGCCACTGACGTCTTCACAAATATAGCGCCCTTCTCTGTCCTGCTCCACCAAGGAACTTGTGTCTTCTCTGAGCCAGTTCCAGGCAGTCGYTGAAGCCCCCAGTGCCTTCCTCCCATGACAAGGATTGCGTTGGACGCTGAGAACAGGGATAAATGCCTGCTCGTGACACGCAGAACAAGCCTCCCCTGCTCCCATTAACGCCCCATAATCCCAGGGTCCTCCTTGGTGGCTCCCAGCTCCCAGGAGAGGAAGAAAGGGCCGGTTTTGTCTGCGGGGCTTAGCCGAAAAGCTGCCAGGTGGAAGGCAGCCAAGAGGCGATGGACTGTGGCGGAGGGACCCGCGCGCCGGGACCGCGGCAGCTCCTCGAGGGGAGGTGCTGGACAAGGCAGACAAAACACGCATGCAAACCACCCATCCGTGGACCGGCGTCTTGCTGTAGGATCCCAGAATCCAGCGTTCGGGGCATCACGGTGCTGTATGAGCTGGTGCCTCCCCACGCAGCTGATTTGCATGCAAAGTGGATTGCCAAGGCCGTTCCCAGGAGGAATTCCGCTGGATGCTCGGCTCAGCAGGAGGGGCCTCGGCCGCCCTGCTTGCCACAGGACTGGCTCAGCCCCACAAGCCACCTCAGCTTCCCAGGAGCACCTAGTGAGCCCGTGGCCGTGGTTCTGCACAGCCGGGATGGCTCTTCCAGCCCCAGGGTGCAGGCCTTGCCAACCCCTCCACTTTCATCAGCATTTGGAAGAGCTGAAGCCTTTTGGGGGGCAGTTYTGTCACTCTGGCTAGATGCTCTGGTCCTCCCTAATGGCTTCCAAGAGACCATACCACCAAACTAAATACTCTGTTTATGCMGCAATACATATAGTTGGGGCAGTTGGGTATCAACTCCGCCAGCTTTCCGCTATGGGAAGAGGAAGACTGAGCCGCATAGCATGGCAAGAGCAGCTTCTCCTCAATAAGGTGACAAGCCTGACCTTGATTCTTTAGTATTAGCACAGAGCATCATGTCCAAAAAGCAGAGATTCTCAGTTTCTCAAGAGGAGATGGTTGCCCCACACTTCATTAAGGTAAAAAGTATGTGGCATGTGTGTAAAAGGAAAGGATTTCTTATATTTGTTAGACAAAATGTCACAATGACTAAAGGACACCTGAGGACAACTTGCTCTATTTTAGCTTTTCACTTGGTCAAGGGTAACTGCTTTCCACAAACTGAAAAAGCGCCTAGTAGTAGATGAAAGAGCTACTAAGGATTTATTTCAGAGAACTGAAAAAGAAACTATCTACCAGGGTTCAGCGAAAAAGCAAGGAAAGCACGTTAAAATCAAGACAGAACTAGAGATGACTGCAACCTTCTATTTTTAGACTTGCTATTTATGCATTTACGAACTGCAGGCTTAATTCCTGAAAGGAAACCTCCCACACTTAAAAAGAAGGCGGCAGTTCAACCTCTTCCCTCTCCGAGTGCCACGGCAGCTCCGACTTTGAGCAACACCGACCACCAGGAATGCAGGACCACTCAGAGGGCAAAGCCAGAGCAACGGCAGCGCTTCCAGTTTCTCCTCTTCGAGGGCGGTCTGAGCTCTTTTAAAATTAGGCTCATTTTCCAAAGTGATGCTGCCCATGACATCCTCACTGCACTAAAACACCTTAAGCATCAGTCAAAAAGGGAAGGAAAACTTGATTTGAGCCCGTAGAAAAGCCACCGGTGGCCTCCTTCGCTCAGTGAAGGTATGGAAAGAGAGGAGCAAGGCTTGGAGAAGATGAGATGGAGCAGAAATAGGGTTAGTTACCCTGCCAAAAAGTAGCAAATCAAGAAAGGTCAGGGCAGATACAAATAACCAGGAAACTCAGTCCAGCAGAAAATAAGTGCAGGGTGGGAAACAGGACAGTGTCTTGAATCATGGTTCACAAATATCACCAGCCTCAGTTGGCAGAATGGCATTGGGCAGAAAAAAAGCCCTATGAAATGGGGCAATCGCAAACGGAGCCCCAGGGAGATGTGGTGCAGACGCTGGCCAAGGACACGGCACAAGCTGGACGTGGGAGACACGTGGGAGAAACCTCAGCAGTGACGGGGAGGGCAGCAAGGGAGCGGGTTTCAAAACGAAGTGGCATCGGCCTCCTGGACGTGTTTGTGCTGACTGGGATATGTCCCCTCAGTGTCCCATGCGATGGACGCGAGTCGAGCGCAGCCAAACGGCCAAGACAGTTGGCGGGACCGGATGTCACTGCAACGTGCAGAAACAGAAAACCATCGTTTTGAGTGACAAACGATCACAATAATGGGAAAAATATCATTGATCATGGCATGCCCAGAGCCAAAAGCTGGAAAAAAAGCTGACACCAAATTCAGTTGAWAAGACTATTATTTAGGCATCAAAATAACTCCCTGGATTTCAAGAGGAACTCAAGAAAGTTGAGGCCTGTATAAAACCCCTTTACAAAGATCAAAATGGAAGCTGTCTTTCCTCAGCAGTCTAAGCGGGATCTAAGCTTTTTAAAATCTCTTCCAGTTTGCAGTGGAAACTCCAACCCTGGCCTCTTCAAGGCTGTGGCAGCATCTCAGAAGGAAGGACTTCTCCTCCCAAGCAGAAAACTGATATATGCATCCAATGCAAAGAGATGCAGAGAGACTACTTTTTAACCTGGAAAAAAAAAAAAGGAAAAAAAAGAAAAACCCTTCTTCCTCATGGCCTTTCTAAGCTTCATTTAGTATGTTATCATTTGCACATGTTTGGAGGAGTCTGAGAGCTGCTGCCCTGGAGCAGCTCACGTTCCAGCACAACCAGCACCATTCCCATATGGAAGAGCATCCCGTTCTGTTTCAGCTGCATCCCAAAAGGAATCGTCTGGATATAGCCAAGTACCTAAATGTGCTTTTCCCAAATCCAGCACTCACTGTATGAAAACTCTTAGCAAGCACAAGCCCRGATATCCACATCTCCATCTGCTAACGTGCTCGTAATGCAGCAAGGATGTTGTGCTTACTCACGGGTCACCTTAAGGGCTCGCTCTGCTTAGCTGGCTCTGCACAAGCATAAAAGCTCCCCGCCAAAGTCTGTTATCTGCAGTTCGGGCTTGGGACTCAGGTTACAGCGGGGCCACGGGAATTCATGGCTGGAGCTGGCCTTCTCATCTGGCCCTGTCTTTGAGTTTCAGCACCTGGGATCTGCGTATCCAGAGTATTGGAAAAATATAATCATGGGGCTGGGGAGAGGGAGGGGTAACAATCAAAATATGTCAAAAAGAAATAAAAAAATCCCATCAAAATAGTWGTTTGAAATCCAAGCAGAAGTCAAAGCTTTGTCAAGAACTGAGCAGCAAATTTCCAGTCTTCCAAGGGACAAAATTGAAAGAGGGGAAGAAAAAGATAAAATCATAATGACTGTGTGAAGGGAAAGTGAAAAAATAATGTGGATAGACAAAAAAGATTGTTTCAAATACAGATACCCTCAACTAAAAAAATCTTTGCTAAAGGGAACGGGACAGCGATGAGCAGATGCCGACTGCTGCTGTGGCTGGCAGTGTAACTGCACGTTTTGTCACTCTCGGTCTGTCCGCGATCCTTTTCCCTTACATTCGACTGCAAGGTTTTGGGGTGGAGACTCTCCTTCCGTTGTACAGAAGATTGGGTCCAATGGGACTCTCTTCCAGCCCTGAGACTCCTCCAGACAACAACAATAATAATAATGGCAACTCAACCCTGMAGAAGTGAGTTTTGGCAACCTAGAGATGCAGACAAGAGACTCCCTCTTTCCTGCCAAAAATTGAACTTTGGATGAATTATGGTGTTAAAGTATACACAGGGACATTACCATTTCAACTTATAGGAAACMTACAGAAATTTGCAGCATCAAAACCACAGCATATGACCCTTCTCCATCCTATTTCCAGGAAGCACCATGACAAGTGTATCTTTCCAATGGTCACTCACTACCTTTTCCTCATGCCTSTGGACTGCTCCAGGTAAGTTCAACTCAGGCATCTCTGCTTTATCCTGCTTTGCTTGAATTTTTTATGGATTGTATAACGCTCAGACAGACRTAAATAGTCCTTATGAATATCTAATTGTTAAAGCGCATCTGTGTTTATGTCATGACRGGCCTTCCCTGCTAGGATCCTATTTATCTAGCCGCCTATCTCATGTATATGTTTTACTCTGTCTCCTTCAGCCCCCAGCTGAGGATCTACATCAAATCCTCCGAAAGCTCTCGTAAAGTTTAAAATTAGATCAGAGCTCCATGGGTGGCTCTTACTTCCACGGTGGATCGCATCCAAGTACGAGATGAAACTGCAGACGGTTGGAGGCTGCTCTCCATGGAGYCACCCTTGAACGGTGGCCAAAACCTTGCATTTGCCCAAAGCACGACTCCCAGAAACGCATCCAGCCTGGAGTCAAAGAACAAAAGAAATGGAGAGCCGCAGCTGGACTCTTAGTTCTCCTCACCCTCAATGCAGCGTACTAATTTCTTGATGGCAAACACACCATATTTGCGTRTTTATCCATTCACTGTGAATGGGTATTTCTCTAAGGACCGTCAGGCCGTTTCAACCAGCTCTTCTACGCTATTCGTGCCAAGTCTGGATCCCTGAATCCACTGGTTCTTCAAAGAGCAGGGTTGTGTCTCACTGTGTGTTCGCACAGCATCTAAGGCAATTAATTTCCAATTCTGACCAGGGCTCCAGACAAACAATACAGAAAATAAGTTTTAAAATGCAGTAGTTTCCTTGCTTGGTTTAGGAGGAAAATTCATCAGAAGAGCCTAGAATATTTTATGGCAGAGGTGTCCAGGAAGTGAGCCAGTGCTTTTCCTTTTTCCTCTCTCCATTTCAAAATGCAGATATAACAGTGAGACTCACTTCCCATTTTCAAGAAAACGTGCATTGTAGGAAGGAATTTCAGCTGAGACACTTCAGCTACAGAAGGAATCTGGCGAACTAAATTTTAGCACTTGCTAGAACGGACTGACTCACTCCAGCAGGATGAAGTGAGACCTAACCCACCACCRCAGTCACAACGTCTGTCTATTCCACCAGATCTACCTGGAAAACCCATTGCATTCCTTTTTGCACCACGGAGGTTCATTGCCAGATCACACACACCAACACCTGGTAGGGCTGCACCATCCATCAGGCYGTACCCATTGGCAACAAATTTCCTCTGTCTATCCCAAAACAAGGACACTGATACTCGCAAGGCTCAAAGTTTAGGTAAGGAGCTGCACCAAGTCTTCCTCACGAATCCTAACTCATTAATGATCCTAATCTAAATCCCTCTGGCCCAAAGCATGGTTGCTGCAGCCAAACAGAACRTCTGGATCCTGCAGAACCAGCAATGTCAGGAGAGCACTCAGATCCTTGCCCTTTCCTACGCTTCCATTTTGCCTCTGCAGCCATTAACAAAGGAGGTGAAAAAGTTGTTTTCCAAAGTGATTCACAAAAAGTGATGTTGAGTGACAGTCGCTCTTGTTATGGGGAAAAAAAAAAAAGGGAGGAAGCTGCTCTGGGGCCTCTGCATGGCACCTACAGGCAGGAATTCAGCCCAAGGTCTCCTGCTGCAGGCTCTGCGCTGCGGTAGATGGTGTGGTGAGATATGCTGGCCTAYAGGAAAGGCTTTGACAGGCTGACATGGGTCTGACAAAATGAGAAAAAGCAGAGGGGCATCCTCACCAAGCAGGGCAGCACATGGATTTCTGTCCTGCTTGAGCAGCCTGAGCCGGTGGGAGCTGTCAGCTAGTCTGCCACAAGATGGATGGTGCCTTTTGCTTCTACATTGCCAGATGAAGACAAAAAAAAAAAAAAAAAAGGTAGTAAATTGTTTTGTTTTCCCAAGTTTTGGGGGTTTCCAACTTCTGGGTCATGCTTCGGTCACGTCTTTTAAATTTCTTTTTTTCCCCCTACAGTCAAGTCAGCCGGGAGTTTTGTTTATTTATTCAATGAAAGCTGAGATTTTTGCAAATCCAACGTACCAGACTTTAGGAAAGCATCACAGCAAATTGCAAGACTTGTGAAAGAAACCCACGGGCTGGCAACGCTACAATTACATACAGGAGTTCTTGGCTTCAAGAAGTCAGCTCTTCAGAAAACACAGATACTAGGAAACACAGCACTGCAGAGCCAACTTCAAACCCAAWGTGAAGCCAACCTGTTGTGCCTCTGATCTCCTAAATCTCATCATCTTCAGCTTTCACCAACATTCCATAAAAATTCAGAGGAATTTAGTGCAAGACCTTAGCACTCACTCACAGTTACTGAGTTCTCCATGCCTGAGCAATGCCAGAAGTTAGATGCTTTTCCTGCGATTTAATGGGTATGCAGGCCAACTTAAACTGAAAATATAAATGAGCACTTGAAAATAGAGACTCATAGGAATATACTTAGGCATGTGTGTGTCTCGGTGTTTTTTGCTGTCTTCTGGAAACATCAGGTTTTCTGCTGCAAAGACAAGGGAGATGCAGCTCATTTGRGGCCTTGAAGGCCTTCAGGGTGTGATGCTCTCAAAGTGTTGGAGAGTGATAAGCCAGATTATTCAGAACAAGCAGAGAAAGGAAAAAAAAAGAAAAGAAAAAAAAAGGAGTTTTCTGGTAAAAAGGCAAAGAATCTCCATAGCCATTTGGTGTTACAAACAAAAACTGCTTAATTTTAGRAAAAAAAAAAAATCTATGACACACTTTGGCATTCTTGACCATACTTTGTCGTTGTGTGGTTTTGCAACATGACAAAGCAGAGTGACTGGTTTTCTTTCTTAATATGTTTTTGGGAAACCAAATACCTCTCTATTTTTAGTTGCCTTTGATTTGTAGGTTTGTGAAATACAAAGTCTGTGGGAAAACACATAGAAGAAAAAGAATTGACATGTCCCACTCAAGAACTGAGTTCACAAAATTCCTGCTTCATATCAGGTATTTATCTCTCAGGAAAGAAATAACAAAATGCAGAGGACAAAGTCATCCAAAATCCTGACTGTGCCTTGCTTGTCTGAACTGGGCAAATGAACAAGTAGGAAATACACCCTTGAGGTTCAGGATGGTGACTTTGTKTGGCAACACAACCACACCATAGACATTGGGTATGACCAAAGTCTCAAAGATGTGAGAAAACTTGGTGACCATCTGAGGCTCTTAGCTCCGTTATGACTTCTAAAATGAAGATGACACTCACAGAGGCAGGAGGTTCGAGCTGGGTCACCAAGCCTTGCCATGGGAAGACATGCCACCAACGTGGACACCAGCTTCAAGGAAAACTGCTGAGTACAGAAGTGTGGCTAGCACAGTGTAGTGCTGCTAGACTTCCAAAACAAGGAACACTGCCCTCAGAGAGGCTGCCAGAAGTCCAAGTTTAGTATCCGTGTGTGGTTAATGGGAGCAGCCTGCACATGAGCAAAACTGGGCTCGCAGGGACAAGTGACACTTCAGCGGCACCGCTCCCTGGCAGCACCAGATTTGTGCTGCAATGCCCTGAGCACTCAATACACGATTTGAACCAGCCTTGGGTCTGTTCCCACAGCTGCTGTTGTGTCAAGAAGCCCGATGGCCAAGGACTGGTATCTCCCTCTAGGTTGTTTTGTCTATTCCTGAGCTCCCTTTAGTTGGGAAAAATAAAACAACCCGGCCAGTTTGAAGCAACTTTCCCCAGGGTTTCAGGCACAAGGACAGCTCAGTGTCAGCACCGACGGGGACTGCACCTAACTTCACTGCAAACAAAACCTACTTCCCCAACCCCCAACTGCCCTGGCTGCCTTTCTGCCTGTGTTCATCCTGCATGCAGCATCGCTGCATCGGAGAGGAGCGGCACGCGCTGTCCAGAAGCGATTTTTAATGGATTCCAAGGATCATTTTAAAAGAAAGACATTTAAAAAAAAAAAAAAAGACATCTTCAGGAAAATGAACTGGCTGGGTATAGTGAACTTGACAAACAAGCTCGGCAAGGTACCTATGTCCCCCTCCCTGGCTGCATCCTATCTATATCCCGAGAAATAAAATGATGTCAGGACAGAAATGAGGATGCCAGAAAGCCTGCAATGCTTTTCTACCTTCTTGTTTTCCACAAAAAGGAGAGAGGTAATGAAAGAGGGAGAGCGGGCCGGACTGAGCCATGCAGACAGCCCCTTCTGGCATCACATCCTATTTCTCCACATCAGGGCACCGTCGGAAAAAAAAGCGTTCCGATCTATGAACACTTGGCAGGTAGAGTCATAAATCAGCTAAAAAAAAAATTCCTGGCATCCCTCTTTCCACAAGCCCAGCCAGGATTCCTGCTTTGACTTGAACACTGGATTTGCCGGGTGCTGCCAGACGTTCCTCAGGTGCGCAGAGGTGCCAGGGGTGCACGCGCTCACCGGGGAAGGGCATTTCTGAGCTTGCTGTGCTGCCCCTTCCCGGCCAGAACGCATTCATTATTACTGGGGGTTACACCAAGTGCAGCATGGCTTGCAACAAGAACAAGAGACTCAAAAAACGCCCTTTTTCCCTTGTGTTTGATGGTATTTTTCCATCAAAATGCCCACCCTGAAATGTGCCTCAACAATATAAATGTGTAAAGCTGGCTTTTCACTTCACAGCACCCAGGCTTGAAAGTGATCCTCGAGCCGCCTGTGAAATCCACTTCATCCCCGTGCTGAAACRCGGCCCTTTCCAGATGACACGAGGCACCTGCTTTGTGGGACGCCGCACAGCCCCAGCACGCCAGGGCAGCAAAACAGGCGAATTACAGSCAAAACTGCCAGGGCAACGTCTGGAACGTGGAAGGGAATTTCTCAATAGGTCAGGAAAGATAGACGTGGGGTTAAAGCCTGCTTGTGCCTTCTGYGAGCGAGCCCCAAAGGGTCAACAGTGATAAGAGAGGCTTGAGGAGGGTTGAGGAATGGCCTAGGATGTAGGAGCTTGGCATGCAGCTCCTGGCTTTGATGTGTGATTTTTGGGAAAGCATTTAGGGCCTGGCTTACAAGAAGACTTGGTCTTGAGCCTCAGTTACCAGCAGCAAAGGTCTGGAACAAGCAGGCGAAGGTCTGCCTTGCTACAGAGCGCTGGGTCATTATTAGTCAGACCACAATTTCTACAGAAATTCTTCCATCATGAAAGCGTCTCCAGGGTTTCTTGCCCTGGTTGAGTCAGAGAGGAGAGGGGCCCTGCCTGAAGCACCAGGAAGTCTCTTGCAGAGCCGAGCTCTATGTCATGTACCCAAACAAGGATGCAACCTGCATGACCACCTCTTGCCGTGACTAGAGAGGACTCGTGTTCAGTCAGTATGGCTAGAGGCTAGGCAGTTATTACCCCAATTACAACGTTTGGAAGAGGAAAGATGATSTAGAGATTGGCCACACAACCAAACAAGTCAACGAGCTGGCTTGAGGAAGATGCTGGGACCCTTTGATTAGATCTCAGTGTAAAGCAGGAGATGCTGCTCAACTTCTCTCGCAATGACACATAAGAAACACCACCAACAGGACCACAGCTTGAGTTGACGCAGGGCAAATCACYGGCACAGGCTGAGCAATCTCTTCTCCCACACTTGCATAACTGGAATTAGTAGGTTTTGTCCCCATTCAGCTCCTAGCTATGGCTGATGCCAGAAGGGTCACAAAATTAGTCTTAGTCACAGAAAAAAGATTAAAGCAACTTCTCTCCTTCCTGGCTTCCTGACATGACATGGTCTGTTAGGCAGGAACGCCAGCTGCTGTTAAGCCATGGAGCTTGTGCAGCACTTCACAGGCAGCATCATCCAGCACGTACACCAGGTCCACATGTAACCTSCCAAATGCTCCCAGCTCTGGCACAGTAAGAGCTAAGACAACCCCGAAAAGCCCAACTGAGTCTTACTGGCAATGGGCTGTGCTGCCAGCACCAGCAAACAATGTCTCCAATAAGCAAAAGTGCATGAATGAGACAACAAAAATATGGCTTGGATCAGGCAAAAGGCTTAGATTACGAGCTGTGCATGCATCCAGAGAGCATTGGTAGCAAACAGGGAGATGGCTCAGCAACCTGTTGAAGGAGAGGAACCTGCTTTCGTCCAAAGCTCTTAGATGCAACTGAAGAAGAATCACAGATTCACAGAGTGGTTGAGGTTGGAAGGGACTTCCTGAGACCATCTAGTCCAACCCCCTGCTCCAGCAGGGACASCCAAAGCACGGGGCACCCTGTCACATCCAGGCGGGTTTGGAAGATCTCCAGAGCAGGAGCCTCCACAGCCTGTGACAGGGTTCCAGCACCCTCACAGCAAAGAAGTTCTTCCTCCCATGGACATGGAACTGCCTGGGGTTCAACTTGCACCCAATGCCCCTTGTCCTGTTCACTGGCCACCACCCAGGAGAGTTTGGCCCCATCCTCCCWACWTTCTCYCCTCAGGTACTTAACGGGTGTACCAGGTGTTTGAGAAGGGCAGCCATGGCCTCTGCCTCCAGCCCGGGCATGCCAGGTTTCTGTGAAGGACTCAGCTTAAKCTGTGCCTGCCAATGTCCTTGACTGTCTGGGTTTAGTTTCTGTGCTACTGCAAACACAGTGCCAACACTCAAAGATGAATAGAAGATGCAGCAGGAAAAAACCCACCAAACCCAAACTGCAAACAGACAGAAAAGGTTTGTTAATCCCAGGCGTTTGAGAAKTATGAGTCAGGCCCTATAAAATATCACAAAATTTAAAAATAAGAACTGTTCCCTTGTGACACATAAGACCTTAGGATGAAGTTGCTTTGTATTTTCCACCAGTTTGCCTCCAGTATGAGGAACACCTCTTAAAATTGGCAGCTGGAGTCTTCATGCCTTTACCAAAACCCAATGTGTTGGACCTTGGGCAAGAAACTCCCCTGTATATCATAAAACCAGATCAAACCATCTCTTTTGGGGGCTCATGTAGTTTTCAGTGTAGGGTTTTGCACTGGCCACACCACTATTCAGTCTYTGAGCGTGCAAAGCAGTGAGTGACGTCCACCATGCATAGCTCGCCCTTGTTCCCATCCTCTTCCTCTCTTCCAGGACAAGGACTATACCTGCACACGTGCTATTTTCACAGGGCATACAAAGAAAATATTCAAATATTGAAGGGGTAGGATGAGGAAATATACCTTCCCCTTATAGCAAAATATTTTCTTCCCAACGAGACCCAAACCTATGGAGAAGTTGACCAAGGTTTCTTATGGGAAGAGACATGGCCTCTCTCCTGCCATTTAGCAAGATATTATAACTTAACTCACTGATATCTATAAACCCATGGAGTGGGCAGCAATACAAGTGTCTCTTCCCCCCGCTGCGTTCTGCGGAGGGCTCCGAGGCTGCAGACTAGGCACGTYGCCAGTTTTCAGCAGCTTTTGCCCCAGTATCAACAGCTTGCAGACGGTTGTCCCTCTAATCTCTATAGCACAGCTCATATCTAAGAGAAGCCAAAATAAGGCAAATGAAAGAGGGAAAGCTGGTGGGCAGAGCTGGCTGTGAAGATTCRCACTGCTGCTCTTGCATACAGATAGTTTTCCCCATTTAAAGCCAAATTTTGGAGGGAGGGAGAGTGCAAACTGAAGCAGCCTGTGTCAGGGAGCTGTGCAGAGTTTCCGATTCACAGTCAAGTCTCTTTCATTCCTGTTTCCCCTAATCTGTCTCTTCTGTGACTCAAAACCACATTTTCTTACTCCCTCCTAGCTCTCAGGTGCTCCAGTTCACTTGTGCTGGCTCTGATGAATAAAGCAACTTTTAGGTTTCATTTTCTTAGAAAAGCCAAAAACTCCTATAGAGGCTCCGTTTAAAGCTACACGCCATCTGCAGAGGCCCATCCAGAAAAGGCCTCAGGTCTGCTTGGTGAGCAAGTGTCCTCCCAGATGGACATTCAAATCCATCTGAAGATGGGCAAGGAGGAAGCACAAACACAGAAAGAAACCATTAAAACTAGAATGCCTTTGAAAGAACCTGTTGAACAACCTACTACAGGAAAAGATGACCCATTCCTCTTGTTTTTCTCTGGATTTTGCCATTGTTTTTTTGGCTTGCCTCAGCAGTGGCATCCAAAGCTCTTTGTTGCATGAGGTCCATTCCCACCACTCCCCATCACCTTGTCCAGGGAAGTGAGATGCTTTTAATGAACTACTGTCATATGCATCCTCAATTCCCTTTTCTCCTTGTTGTGACAGTCCAAGCTGAAGAGATTTGCTAGAAACTTTAGTGCCAGAAATGGATGTGCTGTTATGTGTATGATGACTCATTTTTAGGCAAGAAAGGATGTGGTGTTTACTGTTGCTGAGCAGTAGGAGAGATAAATAAAAGTGTTTGCAAACATACTCAGCTAAGTGCTGCTGGAGGGAATTGCACTAGTAGAGCAAAACCCTTTCTAGGCCAAACATCACTGCCTTTTCTCCTATGGTTCTGATGGGCTTTCCTCTTCCATGGAAAGTGCCTTTTGGTGGGACTGAAAAGACAACTTAGGGCCCCAGTAATTCAATCCATCATTTAGGGGCTGAAGCTGGGTGAAGTTTTGGTGATACTGATTTTCTGTGCAGTAGGAACTGGGAGAGCTTATCCCATCTGCCCAACATCCTCATCCCAGCAGCAGCATGGGGATGGGCTCTGATGACTAGAAACACGCCCTGAATCTCTACTGATGGCTCATAAAACTACATTTATAGGCAAAAGGGCTTCCTGCAGGTTCCACACGACAGACACTCAACCTCAGGCTAGTGCAGGAAATCATCTTGTATCTAGAAGAGAACATCTTGCTAGTATAAGTGAGCTACCTGAGGAATGTAAACTGCTGCTCTGATGTAACAAGACGTTACCCATGCTTGCAGCAGCGAGCGCTTTCTGATGGTTTATAYGAGCACACTCTTGTCTCCCATAAAAGAAACCATGTTGCAAATGAACAAAATTTCCAGGAAACGCTTAAAAAAAAATTCACACAGTGGTCCTGACCTGAATTTGTCTGCAAAGCCCATAAGAAGGGGAAGTTTTCTTTGTTAATATCAGGAATAAGAAAGCCAAGTTATCTATAGATATTTACAGATTGAGGTCATGTTAAGGCATGGGCTGGTGGTGCTGGAACAGGACAAGGTGCTTTGGGAAGAGTTTGACCAAAGCAGGGGGTGAATGGGGACCAAAACAAAACCGTCTGACCCAGCTTCCATCAGCTCCAATGATATACTCCAGCCTCTGTCTCAATATTATATATGTATGCATATTATAATACATATACACCTTGGTAAGGCTTAATTAACCACTTGCATTATCAGCTCTGCAGCCCTATCTGCAGCAACAGAGGCTCTTTTCCAACAGGAATGACCATTTGGCCTGTGATTTCCCTCTACCACATTTCTTATAAAGCCTTGACATGGGTAACACTGCTGCYAAGCGAACTCTGTGGCCAAGAACATACTGCAAAATTGCCTTTCTGCTCTCAGGACTCCCTGAAAGTTTGCACGAATGGGCTATGAGGGGTGGCATTCTCTCCCACGTGCACCCTCATGCATGAGCCCTAATTCCAGGCAACTGCAGCAATCTGAAACATGTCAATGGAGGATATAAACATCTCCCCCTCACCCCCTCCTTTCTTTTCCCCTCCCCAGTCAATCCTAGCAATAACCTGGGAGCCAGGATGGATTTCTCCTGGCAAATGCATCCCTGGGAAAAGCATCCAAGCAGGGGCACAGGGAGAGCTCTGTGCACACAGCAGGGCTCCCAGTGGCCAAGCGGTTTCTTTTAAGTTGCTTTGCTCTAAAAGAACAGCAGATCCTGTCAAAACAGCACTCTGCACCTAGAGCATCTCAGAGGAGTTCGGTGATTAAGGCTTCCAGCTGCAAGCTCTTTTTTTTTTTTTTCTCTAAACTTGCACTTACGGGCAAAGCATATGGTGATTTCTTAATGTTTGTTTTATCTGCAAAGCTCTTTTGCTTCCTGTTGTGTCTGCTCTGTGGGACTTTCTGCAGCCTTATGAATTAAGGATGGTCCCCCAGCTACAGCACTGGCAGCTCATCCAAGAAACGGGACTTGCAGGCAGATTTTGCTGGTGGCAGCAGGAGCCTCTCCTGGGCTTTCTTTACCCTCCTCGTTGCTGTATGGGGCCAGGCTCCTTTTCCTGGAGGCCAAGCCCTCACAATGGAGGCCATGTGCATCTCTGTCAGGTACCACAGCTTCAAAATCTGGCTCCAGATAAGGCAGCGAGCAGCCCCAAAGATCTGCCACTAGCTCTTAAAWTWWTTTWTTTTTTTTTTTAAAAAAAGCCACCCTTGCCAAACAGTAAAACAATRCCCATAATGAGAACAGGAAACCACAATTGCTGCCAGCCCTGGTGGTTCACAAAAAATCGCACACAGTTACGGTTTCTCCTTGCCTCCTTGCTGGCTATTTGCTGCCTCCAAGGCAGCACCACGGCAGCCCTCACCTAGTAATTTTGCTCAGTGCAATACTTTTTTTCTTTTTTTAAAAAAAAAAAAAAAAAAAAAA